>VDFB02075321.1:403696972-404002538 GCA_007258455.2 Sequoia sempervirens
CTAGCCCCGCCAACTTCAGAAACCCACCTCCAAACTCCACGCAAATCTCAGTAACCACTGGTCTTAGAGAGTCAAGACAACATAGAGGGGGCGCCCTACCAGCTATTATAGAGAGGTGGGGGGCTGGTTGTATCACGTATAGAATAGAAGAGAACCGCCTTCCCCCCACCGACCCCCCACTATACCCCCCCCACTCGGTAGCCCTACTCTCCCTACTCTATAATGGTGGGGGGCTGGGGCGCCTATAGATAGTAGGGCATGGCATCTCACGGGCAGAAGGGATCTGATCCAACAGCGGGAATTTTGAATGGGGGATCTCACAGAGGTAGGTAGGGCTCATTGGCCCTAACTATCTATAGTGGGGGGATCCGTGGCTTATTAGGAATGAGATTCTTCATTCCTTTCCAACGATTCATTCGGTAGATAACTATTCAACAACTATATGGGGGGGTGGGGGGCATAGTCTGCAGGGGTGGGAGGGAATCATAGGCTTCCCAGGGGGGCTAAAGTTTTTGTTTTCGTTTAATAACCATCTCAACCAGAACCGTGGGGAATAGTTCTCATACGAGTTGAAAGAACCTCACGGCCCTATACCCATACCCATTGATCGTAAAGTGAAGGGGTATCAGAGAAAGATCTGGGCATCATTCTCACTCCGGTCAGCTGGCATTACACCACTGGTATACTCCACTCCAATTGCCCCTCGACCGCCCTATTGATTCTTAGTTCGCCAGAAGACCAGGGATACATTTTGCTAGATCTAACTGACTATTATTGTAAGATTAAGCTATCCTCGGCCAATAATCAACATCTATACGTAACATGCCCCCCCTGCATGCATGCAGGGGAACTACAGATAGATAGTTCCGGGGCCCACCCTTACGTATGGAATATACTATAGAGGATTCCACCCCCTCCCCCCAACGGTGGCCCATCTCTCCACTACACGAGGGCTCCCTCTTCCCCACCCCTTATGATATGAGCAAGCCAAGCGACTATACCCCCACCCATAGTCTAACCAGCGGAGATGCCATATATCTCTATAGGCTGATGCTCTTCTGAATAAAGCTCGTCGGGGGAGTGCCCCCCTCGCCTCTATATAGATGGGGATGGGGAAGAGAGGGGGGGGCCCTCAGGTTTCTATATGGATAGGGCGCTGACCACATCTGTCTGTTCATGCCTGGGAGGTCGAGGGCCTATGCTTTGGATCTGATCTATATACAGCTGGGACCTCGCCCTCCAGTCCAGATCTCTATATAGGGTCAGTCGAGTGCCTCTCCCATTTCTCTATAGAGAGGGTGCCCCGTATATGTCCATGGCCTCCCCCAACAAAACCGGATGGGCATAGAATATAGATGGATGGAGTTGGAAGACATAGTGTGCATAGTCTATATACGTCTCCCGCCCCTATATAGAGATCTGGGCGAGAAGAGAGCTGCGCTTGAGAATCAACTCGTGACTGATTCAGCTTCAGCTGGAGGAGGACAAGGTCCCAGCCCCACCCCATCCCCATATATAGATAGGGATAGGGATAGGGAGCCCCTGTATAGATATGGGGCACTCCCCCGCCCCGGATAGGCGGAGGCCAATTGTTTATCTATCTTGGGACTCGATTGCCAGATATATAGTATAGGGTCGGGTCAATCGAGGGAAGGGTGCCGGCCCAGAGACTATCTATATGGACTAGACTATATGCTATGCCCTTTCTCAGGGGCCTACTTACTCTATAGAGTTCGGATAGGATGCCTATGCAGGGTGGGAGGGAGAATTATATAGAGGGGGGGGCGACTATCTATAATCTATAATCCATTCGATCACAGTCTTTCCCATGGTTCTTAGCTCACAAAGTCCCTATCCCCCTTGAATTGATAGGGCAAGGGGGGGTCGCCATATCTATATCTATATATATATATAGGGCGGGCGGCTCTCCATATTTGTGCCCCTAAATTCCGAATGGTTCCTCTCCAGCTACAGCTATATATAGTTAATAGTTCTAGTCCCCGCCCGATCGGAATACATCTTGATCGGATCAGATCAGATACTTGAGATGAGACCATATCGTACGATAGGGCGTGCAGTCGTATCACGTATAGAATAGAGATGGACACCTCACCCTCCAGATAGATCTATAGATCGGTATCTATCTCAAGTGCCCATACTCACTTCGCTAACTAGAATTAGACCCAAAACGTCGAGTAGGAGGATAGAGTATTACGTATATAGGAAGGATTTGTAGTTAGGTAGATTAGCAGGTTGCCCCCCCTTTATTAGAATAGTAGGGCGTAGAAGAGGTTGGGGTTCGAATCCCCTATGATCCGGCCCCTTACCCCCCCGTGCATGCATGCACAGGGAGGTAGATTATTGTAGGGCCCTTACCCTTATAATAGGCCGGGGTAGGGGTAGGGGGGATCGCCATAAGAAACTAAGGGCATCCCATCCTGCTGCATCATTATAGATCGGCGGCTCAACAAAGGCGTATCATGCCTTCGGCAGCCGACCATATTGGCAACTAACTATAATCGGGGGCGGGTCCCGAAGGGCCCGACTACCAGAGAACCACTAGCCTATAGAATGGTAGGGGGGGTGGGTGGGAAACTATAGTTCCGGAACGGCTGATTCCCCACCCACCCGGAAGCCCTACGGCCGGTGGGCCCTACTATTCGCCAGGGGCAAGTGGCATTAATCCTAAGGAGGGTAGATTAATTGCCACTACCTTTTTCCCGCTTTCTCAAAATAGAATGGGGGGGCTCGCAGACATGGGTGGAAAACCGAGCCATAGGTCTCCACGCTTTGGGGAGCTATCGGAATTCAGAGAAAGTCTCGCTCACATGACTGGCAAACCGACCCCATAGTAATTTAGCTTTGGGACCATCTAAAACTTGATCAAAAGTGCTCCGCATATAACTGCAAAAGTGACTCATTCATTTTCCCCGCGGCCACAGTTTTCTCGCTCACATGACTGAACTATAGGTTCCCACTTCATTAATAAGCTTGTTAGAGTAAGGATTAATGCCGCTTGCTAGCCCTTCTAATTCTAGTTGAGCCCATAGAATTGTAGGGATCAGTTCATTAATGCGCTTGCGAGACGAGGTTGGCAATTATCGGTAGATTATTCAAGCCAATGGGAATTTAGCTTTGGCTTTCCTTCCCCTTAGAATAGTAGGGGCGGGGGTGAAGGATGGCTCGGAATTCAGAGAAAGTCTAGCTGACATGACTGGAAAACGAGCCCACTTTTTTCTTGCCTGGGGGTGAAGTCCTACCGGGGGTGAAGATGGACCCCTCTAACCCAACTTTCTTTCCTGGGGGTGGGAGGCCCCCCCCGGGAGGTAGATTATAGTTTAGTTGATTGTCTCATTCGACCGTGGAGATTGGATAATAGAGGATAAAGGCCCATAACTTATGGCACCCCCAGTTCCATTGTAGTCTGTGAGAAACTCCCTCCTGGAGTTCACCAAGACAGTTTGTTCCCATCCGGGAGTTCACCAGGGAGTAGAAAATGTGGGAAGGTAGTGAACTCGGGTGTTCAGTTCCGAAGCTGGATGTATTGTCGGAAGGTGGGGGGGAACAACTAGAATCCCATCCCGGCCCCGTTCTACCCTCTTCATTTTATTAGTCCCGCCTACCCTCTTCATTTTCCTTAGCTCCAGCAGTGAAGGCCTTAGCTCCGGCCTTAGCTCCAGCAGTGACCTCCTGTTTGAACTCAACGAGTATTATAGTTGTTCGGCTTGCCTCCCCGGTAACAGTAGAAAAGGAGGATGGTTGAAACTAAACTCTATTACTGTCTTGCCTCCGATCAACCTGGGAAAGAAAGAACAATCGAACAATCGGCCCTACGGGGCCATCGGCGAGTTCCCCATAGAATTGTAGGGGGTTTCTTTCCATCGGCCCCTACCCCTAAAATTCTATGGGGGCTATGGCCCCTACCATAGCCCCGCCCCTACCATAGCCCTTAAAATTCTATGGGGCGGGGCTATGGTAGGGGCGGGGCTATGGGCTACTTTATCGAGTCCATCGGTCTAGTTCCCTAAAATTCTATGGGGTCGATAAAGTAGTTTATGGAGGAAGGAAGCCAAGGCTGCTCCCTCAACTAATCTGATCAGGTTCTACTGTGCCAAGGATCCCAATCGAGAAGTTAACAAATTGATTTCTAGCCGGATCTTGCCGACTGAGTTAGCCGGAACTACCTTTGCCACCCTTTACACCGGACACCCGGCTTCATTGGATTGTTCTTTCTTTCCCACTTCTCGAAGGCCCTCCCCTCTGAACAGAAGGAGATTGGTTGGTTCATTACCTCAACTAGCCCGTCGGAGGCAGGGAAGTTGACAACCGGAAGGAAGTGTCAGCCTTCACCGCCATCCTTGCCGGAATACTTTATTGTTAGTTCATTACCTCGGCCTGCAGGGAGGGAGACTAGTTCATTACCTCGGCCAGGATGGACTTTCTTTGATTCCGCCACCCCCTTTCTTTCTCCGGGATGTTCTGCTGATCCCCTACCAGAGCTCTCCCTCAACAACTCCGATTAGGTGGCTGGAGGATGGGTAACTAGTTGAGGTGGCTGGAGGATGGGAACTCCATAATGCAACTATCCATACGTTCTATCTCGAGGTCAAGGAAGGAACTCATTTCTAATCGGCAACCGGAAGGTAACTATAGTTGGTGGCGAGTCATGAGATTGCTTTCCTGCTAACATTAGGTCCCTCGGTAGTCCAGTAACGCCGGTTCTCCATCCCACACCCCCGGTAGGAGGGGCCTACCCGTACACCCCCTGTTGAACTAAAGGCCTACCCGTACGCCCCCTGTTTCAACTAATCAATCAATGATACCGGTTGTCTCTAGTCGTTCTAATGGATGGACTACCGGAAACCCAGCACGCACCACCTCCTAACCTTACCTTTGGACAGCACGCACCACGTCCTAACCTTACCACCAGCGAGATCTCCCCGGACCAGCAGCTATCCTGTAGTTTCTTTAGGCAGCGAGGCTGCATCTTTTTTTAGCAGAGAGCAGAGAGAAAGCTTCCTTAAGAACTGCTGATTGAACCGGCCGGGTAACCTTTCAACCATCCATCCATGGCTTTCAACCATCCAGGAGCCCCGGTGGGTAATTGATTGTGGGATGGGTGGGATGGTAGTCCAGCTAACCGGGGGTGAGGATAGGTACCCCTGAACACCTTCTATTTGTTATAGCCTCCAGGTAGTTCCCCTAGGCATGTTCCGCTGGCGAGCTACCATAGAATTTTAGGCCTTCGACGATACCCCCTTTATCCGTCCTATTCATTGGGCGGGGGTGGGCCCCCTACCATTTTATAGGACGTATAGAATCGAGAAGGAGAAAGCCGGCCATATTCATATTCTCTACGTCCTATAAAATGCCCCTACTATTCTATGGCCCCTACTATTCTAAGGCGGTTACGGTATATTAGTTGTTGTGGGTTAGGGTGGTCCCTCCCACCCATGTTACGTAGAGAATCTGGACAGTTGACCCAGGGGTGGGTGGGAGGAGATAGGGCTATAGCCCCTTTAGTTGCGGGGGGGCATGTTACGCCCTTCCGCTTAGAATAGTAGGGGCGGAGGGAATTGTAGTTGGCCAAGATTGAAACTCGGGTCACAATAATCTACTGAAGAACTAGAACTCCCACCCTCCCGTCATATGACCCAGACTTTTGATCCCTATCAAAACTATAGGGCGAGATGGTCTAGGAAGGAAAAAGCCTGCCTACACCTCCTGGTCACTTTTGGGTGGGGGGGATATGCGGAGCACTTTTTCTCATCGAGCATCCCGGGAAATTACTATGGCTCGGAACTATGCCCCCCTGCATGCAGGGGTGGGTGGGAGGCTATAGATGCCCCACAGCAGTCATGTGAGCGAGAAAAATGTTAGTCGAGCAGATGGCTTAGGAAGGAAAAATGAATGGGCTCGGTTTTCCAGTAGTGTGGGTGGGAGATAGACGCAGTCGAGTGCCTTCAATCGGAGATAGCCAACTACCTGCTCTCCATCCTGAACCCCCTGTGGGAGGGCCCCGATCGAGGAGTAATGCTTTCCACCGGGTAAAGAAAGGATGGCACCCCCAGCCGTTCCGGGGAACCCAAGCTTCCCTTCTTCAACTATCAGGTGGCAATAGAGTTCTTCTCGACTAATCTTGAAGGATGCCCTCCCTTTCTCGACTAATCGAAGAGTGGGAGGAGGAGCAGTTATAGCCCTCAACTAATCTGAGCAGGGAGTTCTAGCCCAAGAAGGGTAGTCAACAACTATAGGTACCTCACCCGTTGCCTCTAATGGCTAATTGTTATTGATGGCCTCTAAAACGTCGCACCCACGGTGGAGCAGTGAACAAGACCGTTGGATCATCACTCCCTACTAGCTCCGGAAGGAAGGAATTCAACAACTAAAATAAGGAAGGGCAAGGAAGGAAGGGCCATCGGGAGTAGACTAGTTACCAGCAGGGAGGAAGGCAACCAAATAGATATATAGGGTCGTCTGAGTTCCTAGAGGCGCAGCCCCTCGGACTACCTATCCCCGATAGATAGGGGTCGGCCCTATCTATACTCAATCCACTATGGGGTGGGTTTCTCGCATAACAACTGGACTGAAGTAGGGATTAGATTCGGGCATAAATGAATGCCGTATATAGGCCCGGCTAGATAGTAGGGGCCGCGGGGAAGTATGATCCGAATTCACTTATGAGATCCGATAGTTCACTGCTTCGCCTGCTTCCCTCTTCATAGCCCACTTCTCTTCTCGGGCAAAACCGTATCCGAACTTTTTTTTGCAATTTCCCAAGTATCCGAGGCAGGCCCATCATGCCATGGTTTTTCCCTGGGTTAGGCCCAATGGCTGACTCCAATGGCTGACTATGCTCAGTGGCTCACTATCGAGAATGAGGCATCGGACTTGAATATGGTGTTGATCCAGAGGTATGTTAGGACCAAACCTCTTCCTCCCGCTAGTTAGGGGTAGGACCTAGTTCGGAGGAAGCTGCTTCGTCGGGTCGGTGGGAGAAGTGGGTAAATGAACCACATCGTCCCATCATCTCAAGCGCACTCACTATTCGGGCTTAGGGCTTAGGGATATAGCTGCTTTTCCCGATCCATCTATCTCAGTGATTGGTGCGAAATGGTCGTAAATGCACGTTTCCGATCCCCCACTGATTCATTCCCGCCCACCTCCCCTATAGCAGCTATTTCAGGTGTTTCAGCTAGAATAGCTATGTGCCAAAAGCATACTCATTTCCAACTATTGGTGTATTATGTTCATTCCCATTGGTGTATCAAGGGGTGGGTGGGGATATGGCATACAAACGTAGTTTAGGGGGGTTCTTTCCGGCCAAGAGTTGAGGCCGGGGGAGGGAAATAAAGAGTTCAGTCGGCCGAGAAAATCTTTCGGAACACGTCTGAAGATCCGATTTTGACTAGAATTCCCCCCCGGGGCTGCTGCAGAGCAGTGGAGGGGGCGACTATCTATTGAGAAATCTTTTATCTGCCCAGAATGATGTTGAGTCGCTTTTGCACATACTCAAGTTGATTGTTGGCCGATATAGACTCCTAGGCGGGTGAGCCCGAGCCGGGGAGTTTGGAAATACCATTCGGATAGGATACTATTGCGAGAAAGTCAGATAGGGATGAAAAGGTTGCTGTGATCGATACCATGGTGATTAATAACGTGGATGCATGATATACGTAATATGATGGAGCACGCACGGATGCATCTATTTGATGCTGTGCGATATGGATAGGATACTATTGTTGTACCAGTACCAGTACCAGTAGGAATATTCATGTTGTTGGTTGGATGGAGGACCGGATGGGAAATAGACAATTCTGTATCTAAGCTGTTATGCCGTTGGTCATGACCGGAGCATGAGGCCAAGGATTCATTCCATTCATGATCTGTCAAGGAGCGAGCATTATTCTCCATGACCTTTCATAAATGGTTGATCCGAAGGTGCTTCAGGATTCTCGTGGTGGCACCGAACTGAAAGAGCCAATAAGTCGTCTTTCTGGATCCAAAGGGCTAAGGCCTAAGGCCTATTATGAAAAAAGTCGACCAGCTGCCCTAAGCCCGCCCGCCAATTAATGTCGGCCGGCCGCCGATGAATGGTTCACCTACTTCATTCGATTTCAACCCAGCGTTGTTAATGCCGCCGTTTCCGCAACCCTTAGAATAGTAGGGGCCCCCCCACCCGGAGCCCGTTCCCTTGGAGGTGAATCAACCAACCCAGATAGATCTTTTTCTGGAGTGCCCATCGGGAACGTGCCTTTAGTGTTGATGCAGTGGTGGGTGGATCCCTGTGGTATCCCAAGCCGTTTCCATAACTCGGAGGTGTTTCCTACCAACAATTACTGGGTGGGGGGCCCCTACTATTCTAAGGCTAGTTCCCTGGGTGGGGGGTGAAACTGCCGCCGGCCGGTCTCGCCAACCCATTTCCTAAGCAAGTGTGGTGCCAGATAGATTCCCTGGGCTGGGTTAGGAGTGGTTGGTCACGAATCTGCCTCAATGAATGGTTGAGCTCTCCCGTCATTCATGGGTTAGGCCTTCCCATTTCCAACCTCTATAGTTGGTTCAGCGTGAGCGAGATCAGAGAAACAAACTGCTTGAATAGGTCCTGGTCCAACTGAGGAGTATGACCGAGTTGAAATAGTTACTAATGTCGCTGGCTAGGATTCCATTATTATCATTGAGTGCGAACAATAATAATAGTAGGGCGTTTCGTTCTGGTGGTGCTATGGGTGAAGCTAGAAACAACCTTAATTGGAATGCAGCGGGGGGATGAGAGTTATGTTTCACATTCTTCGGCAGGAACAAGAAAGTACCGCCGATTAATGGCCACTGCTAGGTATGGGTAGGACTTCTCTTTCCACCGAAACCTGAAGGTCCTTCGTGTGTATCACATATTCAAGCACAATACATCTGGTGTGAAATCAATCATTTAGCTCTTTCCATCTCGTGCTGCCCCCTTGATGTGCGGCTCGGGAAGGAACTCTAGTTGCGAATCGTTCCTATTTCTTATACAGTTGGCAAGTTCCTATTCTATGCTTGATTCCCACTTGTGAGAAGAAGCTACTCATTGTACATTTTTTCCTATTTTTTAGGATCCATAGAGAGTGCATACCAAAAGACACATCATGATCATATCTTGCTAGATCTATCACTTTATATGAAACCCCCTTCATATCCCTTGATGTTTGAATATTTATTATAAATGCATGTTTATAAATGCTACACATTTTGAGAGGCATGATCATTTTAGGAATCACATGCACCTCAAAGTGGGGGAAAATGTACTAAAGAAATAGCATTACCCATGTCATCTTCCATTTAGTTGTGTCCATTTTGAGGAAATGTCTTGATGCATATACATATCAATAAATGACAATCTTGAGCAACATTGAACTCATTCCCCTAACCTTATATCTATCCATATATACATAGTCCAATACACTTAACCCCTATTCTATCCTTACACATACCTCTATTCATTCTCCTTATCTACCTGTTTATCATACATAACCATGCACCTACCCCCATATAATTGTTAGCCACCCAGATCCCATGTGCCCACCCTAGGACATTTTTTTGCTTGTAGGACGATCTTACAACCGGGTACTTGTCCCTTGTTTTTTAAAATTCTAAATTTGACTAAATAGGCCCACTTGCCTTCCTACCTTGATTAGACTAAACACATGTTTGTCATAATTTGATGTTAAAAGTGCTAGTATTGAAAGACATTCAACACAATCATTTTAATTGTCAAATAACATTAATGAGATTTCAAGCATCTTCTTTAATCTTAGAACATTGAAGGCAATTAATACTAACACATATTGATTTGATGCATTACAAGTGACAATTTTAGGTACTAGGGCCTTTTTATATTGTTGTTTATATTTTAAACAAATTTTCAAAAGGTTGACCTAGAAGAGCTTGTCTCCTTGTGATGAACTGACAATCCTTCCAAGGTATTTGTAAATAACACAACCCCACAAATATTAGAAGTGGCATAAGACAAAGGCGCACTTGGCAAACAAGAAAAAGCAAAATCTCATTTCACACAAGAAAAAATTAGGACTCGAATGACTAGTCTTTACAACAACAAACTTGTCCTCTAATAAAGCATAGGTCCAGTGCAAATTCTAAGACATTTCATTGTCGAAGAGGCATTGTTTCCAAGAATACACCAACTTGATTCTCAAATCTTCATTGTCTGGTATAAACTCTTCAATTATAGAACTAAATACCATCTTTTTCCACATTTATTTTCCAATTTAACTACTACAAATTATCAGATAATTTAAACTTAATTTGACATCTACTTATTCAGCCTAGGTTAACCCTAACGACACTTGATTTTCCTTTACACTAACTACAAGGCGTAGGTACATGCCCCTAAAATCTACAAATGGCTACAGGAGTTTAATTGTCAAGACAGCGAAATCTGGCATTTTTTAAATTACTGAATGATGTTAAAATTGTTTAACAAATTGAATTCAACTTTAATCAGTTTCTTACCTTTTAGTAAAACGAATTTACAAGAGTTCCAATTATTCCTTCAAAATCTTGAAATATAGACAACATAAATATCACAAAGCTTGCATCCAGATATAGAAGTATTAAATTGGCATCATCCATCTAATCCAACCGACAAAGTTCCCCGTTGTGTATTCACACACGAAAGGGGTAGCGGCCTCACCAGATGCCTCTTCAGCATAGCGGAGCCCCTTACGTGTACAATGGCACTTTTCCTCTTCATTTGTAATTGGTTTAGACTGACATAATGTAACGTTCAAGATATAAGAGGATTGTCAGAAAAATCCATCCCAAGTTTGACTGGCAGCCTCCATTGAAGAAAAAGCAGAATGTTTTTGGAGTCATAACATACAATGGAAATGAAATTGGATGGTAAATTTTTCAAAATTTCAACCTTGAAGAAAAAATAATGATACTGTCGACCATATAAGACATTCCTTAAAGCTTTATGTTCTACCAATACAGTTTTTAAATCATAATAAAATACAGAAAATTTAGCAAAAAATTCTCAACTACAGGCTGAGAATGGATATGCCTGAGATCATGCTGAACACTCATGATGATGACCATCTCTCAATATCTTGCAACCGCAATGTCACTGCTCTCTTATGAGCCTCTAAACCTTCTACCTCGGCCATCTTAACAACGTATGGACCAAGATTTTTAAGTCCATCTTCTGTCAAGGATTGGACAGTGATGTACTTCAGAAAAGAGTCCAACGAAACACCCCCATACATTCTTGCATATCCATAAGTAGGAAGGACATGATTTGTACCGCTTGCATAATCCCCAACGCTCTCAGGGCTCCACCTTCCCAAGAATACAGAACCTGCAAAACAGAACTCCCCAGATTCGTATAAAATTATTAAAAAGCCTGAATTTTCCATTGAATTTAGAGTATGGCTAAATCCAAAATCTTATGTTACTTGTCCGAGCACTAAAGTATGAACACATTACCTGCGTTCTCAATGTCACCCACCCACTGATCTGCACCTTCCACGTTTATAATTAAATGTTCGGGTGCATATAGATTAGAGAATGAAATTGCCTGGCAAGAACATAGACATCATTTATATCAATATAAACATAAAGAGCTTTAAAATATTCTGGAGAAAAAAAATGTAGTGTTCCTCTGACCTCTTTCATGTCTCTAGCAATAACAGTAAAGCTATGAGTTAGTGCCTTGGCAGCAAATTCCCCACGTGGAAGTTTATTGCATTGCTGCTCCAGTTCCATTTCAATTGCATCCAGATTCACACCTTCTCCAACAACGACGAGAACCACCTGACTGTCAGGCCCATGTTCTGCCTAGACAAGACATAGGTATGAAGTCAGTTTTCCCCAACAAACCAGTCATGCAGTCCATGCGTAACCAATGCCAATCTTTTTTCGGCAATTAAAGAGAAATCAAAAACAGGTTATCATTCGAATGCATGTAGAAGAGTTCAAAAAAATCCTAATTTGTTAAATTCCTTTTTTTCCTGTTCTTATTTCTTTTGTATTCTTCAGAAAAGAATGAAGAACTCTCAATTAGGAGAGGCGCAATACCAACTACTTACCTGGGAGAGTAAATCTGCAGCTACATGAACAGGACTTGCAAGCTTGTCAGCAATTACAAGAACCTCTGATGGTCCTGCAGGCATGTCGATGGAAATCATTGCTTCACTGTTCTGCAAGATCAGTTCCAACATGAGAATTGTTTGATTGAAATGAAAAGAAGATTCTCTATAGAGACAAAGAAAAATTATTTTGCAACGTTAAAGAGCATTAAATATCAAATACTAAGATAATGAGATCCTTTGATTGGAAAACATTTCCATCATAATCTCCTTGTAAGTTGCAAATATGCAGAATGCAAGTAAAACTGCAATAAAAATCTAACACCTTCACTTTAAGAAGAAAATTTTCATCATACAAAGAAAATTGCAATGCAAACGTAATAGCATTATTTCAGAGATATAGAAAGCCAGAAATCATAGCATGCAGAACACATTGCTAGGTAACAGTGGAGATTTTATGGTATAAACAGCTTAAGAGAGTGACCCAAAAATATACACAAAAAACATAATCTCGGTGGAAAGAGCCAAGCAAAAATTTAGATGGTGCTAAATGTCTGAAAGATTGCTAAGACATTGTTAGACAGAATTTGTGCACAAAATATTAATTAAAACAAATTTTATATGCAAATAACAAAGGCACTCCTAGTTTAGATATTGCCAATGAAGCAACTGTCAGTGATGTCTGAGATCAATTTACCAATATTCCAATAAACTCAAACCATAAACAAGGAAAGGAGAAAAGCACAAATGAAAGAGAAGAATCTGTTCACAGCAGCCAGTTTCTTACTTCCCAATCCGAAATCATTATTTGTGGATTTGGTGGATTGTTTCAATATTAGGCATACCTGTAAAATCATCTTTGCAGCTGTAACATATTGGTTTCCAGGGCCAAAGATTTTCTCCACCTGTTAATATTTGCGAGCATTATTGTATGATTTAGAAAAGGAAAAGTTGCTTAATTTGAGAAAATATCTGCAAAAACTTTTTCTTTAAATATCATATCTACAGTTCACAAAACAGCAGTATGCCTTGATCGAAGCACAACAAAAATAAAGTACTACAAGATGGATCAAAAGAGCAAATCGGCTTCCACTACCGGCACAGTCTAACCATTGCAACAAACTACTTAACAGCCCACATGAGGCTAAATCCATGATAGAGAGTTTTCAAATGCCATAACAAACATAAAAAGACTCGGAATGTACTGTCATTCTATGCATTCATCCTTGCTCTTTTCATCTAATTGTACACTTTCTTCAACACTATCTAATAACACTGCATCATTACACATCTGAAGGCAAGCTATTGGAGGATTTCATTTGTGCTTCCCACAATGGATTATTAAACACATAAAAATGGCAAAGTAAAAGATAGCAAATTAGCAACTGAACCCAATTCTGGCATGAATAAAGAGATTACAGCCTTTATTGTAAGATGCACACATTTGTAAAAGAATCATTTACAATTCCATCTAAAAGTTACCAACAATTCAGCATGTTTTGAGATGCTGTTTGAATATTTAACCCTAAAAAAATTGAAAACAAATGCTTTTTCTTTTACATATTTATAGATATGAAATGTTTCCAGGTTGAAAAGTAATGTCCCCTTTTGGAAAATTTCTAATTTTAGGCTTGCAAAACAATAATATCCACTAAGAATTGATATTAGTAATATTAGGTAACAAGAAAGTATGATAATATTCAAATCCATACATAAAACATCATAATGTTTAGATCCATAAATCATAGCATCATTAATATTTGAATCAACACATCATAGCATATTCCTTATAGCAAATCACATTGTGAATTCATTGGAAATGCTTGCAAACGGCAATCTCAAGGCTGGTCGTCCTTGTATTATGAGAGCATGGAAGGTGGGCTGCCCTTCCATCCCTCAGTCCACCTTGGAGATTGGCTGTCCTCCTTGATCAAGATCAAGAGCATGGAAGGCCAGTCGTCCATTCCATCTCCTGGCCCATGACCATGGAAGGCTGGCCATCCATTCCATCTCCAGGTGGCATACCTGATAAGAGCATGAAGGTTGGTCATCCTTTCACCTCTTGTGAACTCAGAAGGCTGGTCGTCCTTGTTTGCAAGATGAAATATGCTAACCAATTTTTTCGATAGTTTTACACAATATAAACCAGCACTAGCCAACTTGATTAGCGTTAGCATCAAAAACTGAAATCCAAACTTGGAAGGACTCACGCCAAGAATGCACACTCAATCCCAAGGAAGGATAGGTGTTGTCATATGGCGGAGAAGCTAAAGAACAGTACTTGAAATGAAATGAACTCAACGTCAAGAATGTGCACTCAAGATCCCACTAAGGGCGAGGTGCTAACATATGACGGAGTGATTAATTGAAAACTGAAACTAATAGGCGGATAACCAGCCATGAAGCTACAACAATCTAATTCATCCGCTGCGGTGGGCATCCACTTGAGAGTGGGGATTCACCACTTTGAAAGTGGGTACAAAGAGAGATACAATCAATTATCCACACTGGCGGTAGACCATCCAGGGGTACTTAATGTGAGAAGAAAGAAGAATTAATTGCAGCGATTAGGACTGGAACAGTACTACTGCTTACAGTCATTACAAATAAGAAAGAAAGCTGCAAATTACATATGAATTACAATAGCTTCAAAGCACTTGAGTAATAGATGATCTCATACAAATAATTATCTCTCTAACTGCTGATAATGAATCAAAAATCAGAACTTCTAAAGTCTGATAACAAAAATCAGTAAATTGAAAATGTCAACCAGCAACTGTGAAAACCAATGAATTGTTCATAACTCCAACAAATTACCTCCGTTTTGATTGAAATCAAATGCAATGGATTACTAGAAGGTAGGCGACCATGCTAGGATGAAGAAACAACAACAAAGATCCTCTGTGGATTTAGCACGAATCCCAAGGCACTTCCAGAAAAGTATGACCCTCCTTGAAGGGGTGATTTCTTTAAAAATCAAACTCTCAACTAAAAATTCTCAAAATTGGCATGATGAATCGCCCATGGTAAACATATGGAATGATGAAATACCCAGAACCAAATTCAAACTGGAAAATAAGCTATGAATCAAAAACACCTTCAGCTATAGATGAACTAGCAAACCAAAATTGACAAAAAAACTCCAGAATTCTTCAATCAAATGAGCTCAATCTGCTAGTCTGATATTGAGAAGCAGCAATGTAGCCAACTAGGTGTTATCTTGCAAACACGAAATTGGACGAAAGGCTAGGAGGTAGACATCCTCGAAGCAAAATATCAATTGTCATTCCGACAGCATAACTTTAGCATAATTTTCATGGATCCCAATGCTGAAGCAAAGCATTCATTTTATAGAAGAGTAGAAGACTTTTCAATTCCTCAAGAAAGTACGCCAAGAGTCACATGAGACTCTTCAAATTTCCAGAAAACCTTCTAACTTCACAAAAAGGCTTCCACTTTATCAAGGCACAAATAAACTTTATTTTTAAAAGAATATCTTCAAGAAAAGGCGTCCACTTTTCCCAAGGCATTAAAAGACTTTAAATATTAAATTTATCCTTCATGATGGCATCCCCCTTCATGACCACCTTTTAAGAACAACTTAAAGTTATTTTCCCTAGACCAAGGGGTCAACTGCAAATTATAACATTAATGCCTTTAATCACCAAAATTAAACCTTTAGAAGCCAGAGTTGAATTGCATTAAATACTCCAACTGAAAATGAAGACCTTGAAGACTGACAACTGCATACTGCCACAAATAGAATTTACTATAAATAGTAAACTCCCTGAAAAGCCATAGAACCTCAGAACTGGAAACCCTAATTTTACCTCAAACGAGCCTACAGGCTTCCGGAATAGGCTGATGAGTGTCAGAACAGATCATTGATGAGAGGGGGACATTACACAAGACACTCCACAAATTCAAGAGATGATTTCTTAAGGAATTTACCAGAATATTTCTAATCGAATACCTCTTTAATGAAATAATAAATTTATTCTCAAATATTCACAAATGGCTGCAATAACTCAATTTTCTTAATATTATTAATTGTTGTTCTAAATTGAGGGTTTGCTGCTCAATATAGTTTTCCCAATGTTACTTGAATTCTCTTCTTTCCCCTCTTCTACCAACGAATTGTCCTCCCTTTTATATCTTCTAATGAGGAGGAGGCACACCTTTTTATCTCGCAAGGGATGCATCCTTCTATTTCAACCACTGCCTTGTTTATTTTCTTATGGAAACCACAAATATTTATATTCCCTTGGTCGGCCTCCTTCATTTAGTTGCTAATAATGCTATTAATTCTTGGTCGACCCTTTACTATCATTTTTTATTTGAACGCCTGGGTTTTTATTTATTAATGCTCCGATTTATTTTGTACATGGTAGGGGCATGACAATCCGCCCTTCCCAAGATTGCTTGTCCACAAGCAATGTTAAATTAGGATGATCAAAAATTTATGCTCCTTCCCAAGTGGCATCTCCAGTGCTCCCCATGGACGCGTACCCTGCCTTGGTATCCTCGTCCCCGTAACTAAGGAAATTTTGGGGACTCAAGGGCACCTTGGAAACATCCACCCCCTCACCCTGCCCCAAGCCTCCAACACCACCCAAAAATGGGGACGTCTCGAAAACATGCCAGAAATAGCTGTTTTTAGTTGCATTTAAAAAAAAAACACATTTTTAAATAAATAAAAAGGGATGGGCAGGCCCACAAGGAACCCCCATCCCTTTTAACACAACCTAAACCAATTCCACTTATCAAAACAACCAAAAAGAAAAAAAACAAACTCATTTTTACATTTGCAAACTTGAGGTGAAGAGCAGCAAGAGAAGAGAAGCAAGTGGAAAAGGAGAGAACAGCAATTGAAAGAGGAGACTAGGGAATCAAATCTTCTCCATTAGAAGTAAGTTCTTCATTTTACATTTGTTTTTTCAATTTGTTTTGTATTTTTTCAATTTTTTTACCACATAGGAAGGTCATTGTGAGTTTGTTTTTTTTTGAACTTGTAGCCCTCTTTTCAATTCTTAACAAAAATGAGCAGCAGTGAGGGTGCTAGTGATGATAGTGAGGAGGTTGAGATTCAAATCCGTGAAAATCAAAGAAGTAGACCTAGAAGTAGAACTCATAGAAGTATGGCAGCCAATGGGGCTTCTTCAGGGAGTGGGAAATAGCAAGGCCAGCAACTTCAAAACCCATTTGAATGTCCTTTTAAAGTCCTCAAAATTTATGCAAAAGGCCCATTTAACCCCAAGAAACCTCTATTGCAATTTGCAATACGAGTTGATAAGGATAAGAGACAAGATTCAAGTGGAAGTAGAGAGTGGCTTTGCCATTTGTGCAAAAAACAATATAGAGGCAGCTATACGAGAGTCTATTGTCATCTTTTGTGGATAGGTGGTAAAGGGGTGAAAGGTTGTGAAAAAATAACTCCAATTGAGAAGATTGAAGCAACTAGATTGCATGTGGAGGGGGAGGCAAGAAAGCAAGGAACTTCATTGGAGAGTTTGCAGCCTACCATGTTATTGCCTACAGGGTCCATGGATGTTGGATTTCATGGGGGAGAGGGTTCTACTTCTATTAAAGGAAAGAAGAAATCTAGTGTTGTTGATATGTTTAACACACAATTACGAGATGTGGCTGATTCCTCTATTGCTAAGTTTTTTTATGCTCATGCCATACCTTTTCATCTGGCACGTTCGCCATATTTTAAACAAATGTTCAAAGATGTGATAGCTATAGGTCCTTCATTTGTTCCACCTGGAGAACACAAGCTACTCACCACCCTCCTTAATAAAGAATATTCCAAGGTGAGTGTGTTGATGGAGGATATGAGACAAACATGGATAAGGGATGGTTGCTCTATTATCATGGATGGGTGGACCGATATCAAACATCAGCCACTCATCAATATTATTGTTACATGTACAATTGGCTCTTATTTTCTTTGAGCTATTGATTGTTCAGGGAAAAGGAAGGATGCAAACTTCCAATTTCATATTTTGAGAAATGCCATAGAAGAGGTTGGAGCCTCTAATGTTATACAGATAGTGACCGATTCAGCCTGTGTGTGTAAGTTAGCTGGATTGATGGTAGAGGATGCTTATAAACACATTTTTTGGACCCCATGTTGTGTTCATGCATTGAACAATACCTTGAAGGACATTGGGAAGATAGATTAGGTGAGGGCAATGGTGTCAGCTGCTAGAGATGTGCAAATGTTCATTTGCAACCATCACGCTTCACTTGCTTTGTTAAAGACATTTTCGAGGAAGGAATTCCTCAAGCCCATGGACACTAGATATGTCAGCTACTTCGTTTTGTTAGAGAGGATGCTTGAGGTCTAGGAGGCTTTACAATTAATAGTGGTCAATGCAGAGTGGGGTACATGGCAAGAGGCAAGCACGCCAAAAGGAAGAAGTGTGAAGTGAAAATTCCTTCATGATGATTGGTGATCCACAATGAGGAAAGAAAATTTTAAGTTGCTGATTTTATTATTTAATTTTTAAAATGTTAATTTAATAATTTTAAATATATTGATGTTTTTTAATTTTAACTTGTAAAATCTTTCCATTCTTTTTGAAGATTTTAATTTTGTAACTTGTTTGCACTTACAAATATGTTTGCTCCTTCATTGAGCCTATTGTGTGAGTAATTAGATATGTTGATACTGACTCTCCTAGCCTTGAAGAGATTTATGAGACCTTTGATAGCATGCTTGGCCAGATCAAGCAATCAATTCATAACAAGGACCCTACTTTGTGTTAGTTTTATGATTAGATGTAATACACAGATAATTAATTCAAAAATCAGATACACAACACAGTAGATACCCTGGGAAAACCCTCCTCTTGAGGGAGAAAAACCCAAAAACAATATATCACTTATATATTGAATCACCAAAATAATGATCTCCTTATAAGAGGCCGATATGAGGGCCTAAACACAAGCATCAAAGTATGATGCAACTCAAAAATTCAAAGAGACAATTCGCTGATGAATTCTCAGCCTCCAATAATGCCGAACTTGATCTTGTATAACTTCGATCTGCCTTGAATATAAATTCGCACTTGAGATGAATGGAATAAGAACAATGAATTAATCGATATCAAATGAGTTACAATGAAGGAGTATATATACAAGATAACAAGAGAGGATGCGTCTCTTCAAGATCACAAGTCGGCCTTCTTTGAAAAGTCGTGATACCAACATGCAAGAAGTCGACCCTCTTAGAAATTCGTCTCTTCATAATTTGAGCCTCTTCAATAATTAATCACCATTTATTATTAATGACATGTCTCTTGAATTTATCCAATCGCTATATATAAATTAAATAGCCTTAGCTATTACTTAATTTATTATCTTGTCATCAAGGAGATCATTGGAACTAGAGACCGATGCTGCAAACATCAACACTCCCTCTCAGCTAGGGAGAACACTTCCAGTTGCACAAGACATATCACCTCATCGTGATGTCTACCACAATAGCTAGAACCATATGTGGAAAAGAAAGATATCACCTCATCGTGATATCAGCTATGACCTCATCGTGATATCAACCATAATGGCTACAACCATGTATGGTATGTACAAGTGTTCATCACTTATGTGATGTTGTCACCTCAACATGACTTTCACCATGGCTCTCCCAGAGGGTGAAACACGAGTACAAGAAAATCATCACGAACTCTCTCACGTGATGCTGTCATCGAGGCACACACATGACATCCACCATGGCTCTCCCAAAGGGTGGAAACAAGGGCATTCACCTCAAATCTCAAAAGAGAAATGCATTAACAAGGGCTTGCACCTCAAATCTCTCTCAAAGAGAAATGCATTAAAGAGGATCATTGATACTAAGACTTCTTCTCAGCTAGGGCTAGATTCTCCACCATACCAAGCTTATCTCGAAAGTACACAAACTTTATCCTGGAGAGAGGCTTGGTGAGAATGTCTGTCGTCTGCTCATAGTGTTGATATACCTCAACTGTATAGCTTTCCTCAATACCATATCTTTGATATAATGGTATTTGATCTCAACATGCTTGGTTCTGTCATGAAACACAAGATTGACAGAAAGCTTCACACAGCTTTGGTTATCACAATGAATGATAGTAGGCTCCATTGATTGTCCAAACAATCCTGCGAGGAGCTTACGAAGCCACGCTGCTTCCCGAGCTGCCACACAAGCTGCAATGTACTCTGCCTCTGCTGTACTCAATGCTACAAATGATTGCTTCCTGCTGCACCAGGATATCATAGTAGATCCCAAACTGAAGCAACATCCAGAAGTGCTCTTCTGATCAGTGACACGCCCTACCCAATTAGAATCAGTATAACCATGCAACTTCAAATCCACATCTGAAGAATATCTCAACCCATATCCAACTGTGCCACGCAAGTATCTCGGGATATGTTTTGCTGCAACAAGATGTATCTGCCTTGGTTCACACATGAACTGACTAAGTGCACTCACTGCATAGCAAATATCTGGTCTAGTGTTGACTAGATACATCAAGGATCCAATCAACTGCCTGTACATCGTGGGATCCACTAGGTCTGAACTAGCTGCAGCCTCCTTCAACTTATGTAGGTTGGTCTCCATAGGTGTAGACATGGATTTGCAATCCATCATACAAAACCTCTTAAGTATATCAATGGTGTACTTCCCTTGACTTAGAATCATCTCATCCGGCTTCTGCCAAACTTCTAAGCCAAGGAAGTAATGCATGAGCCCAAGGTCCTTCATTTCAAACTCAGAAGCCAACTCCTTGCATTTGAGAATGAGGTGATCTTCTCCAGTAAGAATCAAATCATCAACATACAAAACCAAATCAATGCTTCACCATCAATTACCTTAAAATACAGATTTGAGTCAGCATCATTCTTGGAGAAGCCCAAGCTTGACAAGTAATGATCAATCCTTTCGTACCATGCACGAGGAGCCTGCTTAAGACCATACAAGGCCTTCTTCAGCCCGCAAACATGAGACTCTTTCCCATGTACCTTGAATCCATCAGGTTGCTTGATATAAACTTCTTCCTCGATCACACCATTCAGAAAAGTTATCTTCACGTCCATCTGATGAATCTTCCATCCTCTAGATGTAGCAATGGCAATGTTCTAACAGAAGTATAGCGAGCAACTGGAGCAAATGTTTCTTCATAGTCAACTCCCTCTTTTTGTGAAAACCCTCTAGCCACGAATCTTGCCTTGTACTTCTCAATGCTCCCATCAGCAGCATACTTGATCTTGAAGAGCCATTTTGAAGATTCCACAAATTTGCCTTCGGGTCTAGCAACGATGTCCCAAACATCATTCTTGAGAATTGACTGATATTCCTCTGTCATAGCATCTCTCCAAACCTGTTGACTAGAAGCTTCCTCAACACTGGAAGGCTCGAACTCAATAATCTGGCTCATCAAAGCAACATAACTGGAGAACTTATGCGGTCTCTTACTTTCTCTGAAGGTACCTCTTGGTGCTACAAACCTTTCTACCTCCTGCATTGTTTGCCTAGCCCAGAGAGGTCTTTTTCTCCCAATCACAATATCGGTAGGCCCATCAGTAGGTTCCAAGGGCTCAACTGGATCGTTATCTTCTTTTGGTTCTAAAGTCTCCCTCTGAATCTCAGGAGCATGGTCAACTTCCATATCCTAAGGAGACTCTTCATTATCAATCTCCATGTGAGTGCCCTTGGATCTTCTGAATGCAATTTCTTCCTCAAATGTGGCATCTCTACTGATCTCGATCAACTTCTGACTTGGGATGTAGATCCTATAGGCTTTTGATGTTTCACTGTAACCTACAAATATCCCATTCTTGCTAGAAGGCTCCAACTTTGTCCTCTTTTCCTTCGGTACATGAACATACACTGGACATCCAAAGATCCTCAAATGACTCACTTCTGGCTTCTTCCCAATAAAGGCTTCTTCAAGAGTCATGTTTTCTAGGATCCGGTGAGGACTTCTATTCTGAACATAGACTACTGTCCTTGATGCTTTTTCCCAAACGAAGGTCTACAGATCTTGGTCATGAATCATGGCTTTAGCTGCTTCCACGATCAATCTGTTCTTTCTTTCAGCAACACCGTTCTATTGAGGATTATATGGGAAACTGAACTCCCTCTTAATCCTAGCTTCAATGCAATAGTTCTGAAAGCTGTCGGAAGTGTACTCTCCTCCATTATCGGATCTCAGGACTTTGATCCTCTTCCCGGACAAATTCTCCACCTGAGCTTTGAATTCCTTGAACTTTTCTAATACTTCCTCAGATTCTCTAGATTTCAAGAAATAAATCCAAGTCTTTCTAGAGTAGTCATCAATAAAAAGAATGTAATACAAGAAACCACTCGAAGAAGCAACAGACATTGGACCACATAAATCAGAATGAATGAGATCTAGAATACATTTGGATCTATTTTCTCTACTATGAAATGGACCTTTAGTATTCTTACCCATAGCACAGCCTCTGCAAATACCTTCATGCTCCTGGTTGAACTTAGGAAGGCTCGTGACCATCTTCTCCATGATAGGTAGAGCTTGGAAGTGAAGGTGAGCCAATCTTCAATGCCAAAGATCACATACGCTTGAAGAATCAAGAACTAGAGCCTGAAGTGGACGAGTGCATAGCCTGTAGAGACTCTCATGTCTAACTCCAATCACCTGAGCAGTCTTGAAGTTGGAGTTCTTTGTCCACACAAGAACTTTTCCTTTAGAGAATGCTACTTGGTACCCCTTGTCTTCCAAGGCTGAAATGGAAACAAGGTTTCGCTTGATGCCTGGAACATATAGAACATCACACAATTGTAGAGTAATGCCGGAATCCAAGTGGAGAGTGGAGGTCCCAATTCCTTTCACCGAGTAACTAGCATCATCTCCAATAATAACTTGTTCACTAGAATCTCTCTCCACCAAATTTGTTAGATGCTCCCTAAATCGGGTAATGTGGCAAGATGCACCACTATCAATCAACCAAGTGTTGGTGTTGGTAGTTACATTGCTTGACAATGCCGAATAGAATAAGTACTCACATGAATCCTTCTGCGGAGAGACATCATCAACATCTGCAATGGTGGCCTGTTGCTTAGGCCTAGTTGGACAATGATTAGCAAAGTGTCCATACTTGTCACATCTAAAGCATTGGACTTTGGAGAGGTCCCTCTTCTTCTTGAATGCGGGAGCACCATCAGCTCCATTATCTCTCTTCCTCTTGAAGTATCCTTTCTTCCCATTTTTACCTTTCTTCTTCGATGATGAGAGGCGAGAACGTGAATGTCTTCATTGGTAGAGCTTTGACCAATTCCACTAGCAGCCAATCTAGACTCCTCTTGAATGCAATCTGCCCTCAATCAATCAAACTTGGGAAGCTTCGATCTTGCACTGATTCCTTGAATGTAGGACTCCCATGATGAAGGAAGACCATTAAGAGCAAGCATGGTCAAGTCCTTGTCGTCTATCACATGACCAATTGTAGAGAGTTGATCTCTCAACTCCGAAATCTTCATGAAATAAGCAATAAATGTTTCTCCTTTCGCCATCTTTACATGATGTAGTTGTTGCTTCAGTGCAAGAGTCTGGCTGGTGTTGTTGATTTCGTACATTTCCTCCAAGGTTTTGAACATGTCTCTTGCCGTCTTCAACTTGGGGACAATAGGAACAATATGATCCTTCACGGAATCAACTAACATCTTCTTCGCCTTTATATCTTTCTTCCTCCATTGAACTTTCTCTTCCCCATTTGTAGGTTCGGGAACTTTGCTCTCCACAAACTCAACCAATTCATTTTCCTCCAAGGTGAGCATAATTTTGAATCTCCATGAAGTGAAATTTGATGCTCCCTCGAGTCTATCCTCAATTTTAAGACCGTTCACCATCTTGACGAAGAGAAAGAGAAAAGAGTATCGTGTAATAAGAAATTTGATCACGATCTTCTTCACACCCGCTCTAATACCATGTTAGTTTTATGATCAGATGTAATACACAGATAATTAATTCAAAAATCAGATACACAACACAGCAAATACCCTGGGAAAACCCTCCTCTTGAGGGAGAAAAACCTAGCAACAATATATCACTTATATATTGAATCACCAAAATAATGATCTCCTTACAAGAGGCCGATATGAGGGCCTAAACACAAGCATCAAAGTATGATGCAACTCAGAAATACAAAGAGCCAATTCGCTGATGAATTCTCAACCTCCAATAATGTCGAACTTGATCTTGTATAACTTCGATCTGCCTTGAATATAAATTCGCACTTGAGATGAATGGAATAAGAACAATGAATGAATCGATATCAAATGAGTTACAATGAAGGAGTATATATACAAGATAACAAGAGAGGATGCGTCTCTTCAAGATCACAAGTCGGCCTTCTTTGAAAAGATGTGATACCAACATGCAAGAAGTCGGCCCTCTTAAAAATTCGTGTCTCTTCATAATTCGGGCCTCTTCAATAATTAATCACCATTTATTATTAATGACGTGTCTCTTGAATTTATCCAATCACTATATATAAATTAAATAGCCTTAGCTATTATTTAATTTATTATCTTGTCATCAAGGAGATCGCTGGAAGTGGAGACCAATGCTGCAAACATCAACACTTTGGGATTTTATCAGGAGCATCTTAGGCCCATTGTGATGTAAAGGTGGAACACTATGAACACCCCGCTTCACATGGCAGCCTATGTTCTCAATCCCAAATGATATCCAGCAAGACCTGGGAGAGTGCTTCCATCTCATGATGAAGAGGTGAAAGAAGGCTTCATGAAGGCCCTTAGGAAAATGTATACTGAAGATGAATCTGCTTTACTTTGCACACAGTGGCTTACATTTGTCAATCTTCGTGGTCCAACCTTCAGCAAACCAAAGGCAAGATCGAATAGAGCTACATTAGCTCAAAACGACCCTATTGGATGGTGGACGTGGCATGGCAAGGATGCACTAGAGTTGAGGTTACTTGCCATTTCTCTTCTTTCACAGGTTGTCAGTTCCTCTGTTGTAGAGAGGAATTGGTCCACATATAGCTTCATCCAATCGGTCAAGAGGAACAACCTTACCTCTAGATGATCGAAGAAGTTGGTGGTTGTACACAATGCTTTGCAGCTAGAAGATCGACAGACTCCTGAGCATCGTCAAACTCCAACCTTACGTTGGGATGTTGATCCCAAATATGCTATACAGATCGATGAGGAGGAGACACAAGAGGAGTTGGTTGGGGTTCCATTGCCTGAGGCAACCCCTTACAATGGCAGTGACTTAGACTCGGACTTTGATTTTGATATAGACCTACCAATTGCATCTGGTGATTAGGGACAGCCATATGTTTTCTATGTTTATGTCATTTTATAGTTGAAACTTGGATCCTTTGGGCATTTTGTTATAATTCTCATATAATATGTATGCACATTGACAATGAAAGCATTTGAATTTTGTTAATTTGTTTGCCAATTCTCATGTGAAATCTCAATTCAAGTCTAATATTATGTATTCATCTTCTACAATGACTATGATGAATGCATTATCAATGTTATGATATGAATATTTGAAATTTATCTATATTTATAAAAAAAAAAAAATCTTTTTTTATAATAGTCGTCCCCTGCCATCCCCTAAAAATGGCCCAAAAGTACCCCCATACCAGAAACATGTCCCACCATCCCCGACCGTCCACGTCCCCGAAACTTGGGGGAGCATAGGACGTCCTCCATAGGCAAATCCTTCCATTTGACAAATACTCCAGAATAACCTTATTCCTTAATTTCTTTTCTCTCATATGAATAATGGCCTCAAGCTCCAAAATTAATTTTCCTTCATTATCAAGCAGGGGTAACTTCGGACATGGTGTAACATTTTGACCAAGAACCTTCTTGAGGAGAGATGCATGGAAGACATTATGAATTCAACTGTTCACCAGTAACTCCAATTCGTAAGTAATCTCACCAATCCTTCTTATAATTTCATATGTTCCATAGAATCATGGCTTGATTTTCTCAGCTGCACTTCCCTTGATAGAGGATTGTTTATAAGGTTGCAATCTCAGAAAGACTAAGTCTCCAACTTCAAAGGTTCTTTGGGATCTTCGACAATTGCCATACAATTTTTGTTGGTTTTGAGTGTGATGCAAGTTGTCTTTTAGGGAGTTTAAAATATCTACACTTTGTTGCACCAGGTCTCTTGCTCCCGAGACTCTACTTTCTGTAAGAATCAAATCTCCAAACGATACTGCCTCATACCCATATAGTGCTTTAAAGGGGTTCATCCCGATTGACATATGGTGAGTAGTATTGTAACAATATTCTCCCAGGTGTAGCCACTTGACCCATGTTGTTTGCTTCCCTATGACATAATTTTGTAAATATCCTTCAAACCAATGAAGAGTTATTTCCAAAATAAACTTAGGAATCTACTATCTCTATCACTAACAATGTTCTTAGGTAGCCCATGTAATTTGAAGATTTCCCTAAAGAAGAGATCTACTACCTGTGGTGCTCTATATTCAGAAGCTATTGCATGAAAATGAGCATACTTAGTTAGTTGATCCACCAGCACAAATATGCAATCCTTCCCTTGCACCTTTGGAAGTCTTGTAATGAAATCCATTAAAATGCTCTCCCACTTTTGATTGGGTAATATGCAAATGTTTGTTCCACCTTGTTTCTTTGACATACCATACATTCCCTAATATGCTTCAAAATATGCCCTTTGAAGCTCTTCCAAGAAAATCTTTCCCTTACTTGCTTGTATGTTTTATAGTAACCTTGATGTCCAACTAATGGATATCACGGTATGCCCTTATAATTTTTTCTTTCATCTTCATCCTAGGGTAAGATATATTCTATCTTTGTAGAGAATGAGCTCCTCCACCACCTTGTATTTGTCATCCTATAGTCTTCCTTCCAATATGTCATTTGCCAACGCATCCTTGGCATACTCAGCAAGTATTGAATTCTTTCAATTTGCAAAGATGTTCGTCATAGAACATAGGTGGCGTCTTCATGATAAAGCATCCTTTCCCTTCATGTATTCAATGTCAAAGTTATAGGCTTGCAACTTGCTAACTCACTTTTGTTGCCTACCATTTAGTTCTTTTTGGTTTAAAAAGAATCTTAGGTTATGTTCGGTCTTGACAATAAATCTTCCACAAACCAAGTATTGTCTAAACTTAGCTAAGGCATGCATAATTGATAACATTTCTTTGTCATGAATAGAGTAATTCATCTTCGTCTCTTAAAGTTTGTGACTTTCAAATGCTATTGGGTGTTTATTTTGCATTAATACAACTCCAATGCCTTCCCCATGAGCATCACATTCTAATTCGAAGGGAAGAGATAAGTCTGGAATGGCTAACACTAGACAACAACTCATTATTTCTTTAAGTTTGTCAAAAGCTTGTTGGACCTCCTTGCTCCATGTAAAAACACCCTTCTTAGTCAAATCTGTCAATGGGGTTGTTAGCCTTGAAAATCCTTTGACAAATCTTCTATAATAGTTGCAGAGTCCTAGGAATCCCCTTAGATGGTTTAAAGTCCTTGGCCGTGGCCATTCTCTTATTGCCTTGATATTTTCTTCATCCACACTAACTCCTTGGGCATTGATTTTGTGCCCCAAATGCAAATTTTCATCCATGCCAAATTCACATTTGGACTTCAGAAAATAACGATTGTTGCTCAACTATCCCCAAGACTTCATCAAATGTCTCAAGTGATCCCCCCAAGTTTTTACTGTAGATTAAGATATCGTCAAAGAACACCAAAAGGAATTTCCTTAATTGCTTGTTGAATATGTGATTCATACAAGATTGAAATGTGCTTGGGCATTAGTTTAGCCAAATGGTAAGACTAGGAATTCAAAATGACACCTAAAGGCTGTTTTAGGAACATCTTTCCTCATTCTTATTTGATGATACCCAAAACATAAGTCTATCTTGGAGAAGTATACCACCCCATGAAGTTCATCTATTAACTCATCTACCCTAGGGATGGGATATCAGTTTTTGATAGTTTTTTAGTAAGAGACATATAATCTACACACATCCTCATAGTGCCATCTTTTTTTTTTACTAACACTACGGAAGAAGCAAAAGGGCTAGAACTAGGTTGTATATGCCCCATCTCAAGTAACTCCCTAATGGCTTTCTCAATTTCTTCCTTATATTTCCTAGGGTGGTGATAAGGTGTGGTAATGACAGGTTTTGTCTCTTCTAGTTCAATGGTACGTTCAAAACCCCTCTTAGGAGGTAGTCCTCATGGAATATCGCTAAAAACTTTCTTATGCTTGTCTAGGATAGATTGAATATCAACATGTATAGTCTTACCTCCTTTGGATGGAGATCCATCAAGGATCATACATTGTGTCGCCCACTCTACTTGCCTGTGCCTAAAAGCTCTTTACATCCTTTTTGATGATACCACCCTTGGAGACCCATCCAATAGGACTTGGAGAATTACTTCTTGACCATTGTGTTGGAAACAAAGTTCCATCTTTTGAAAGTTGTGACGATATCTTCCTAAGAAATGTAACCATTGGATGCCCAAAACTACATCGATATCTCTCGTATTCACTACATAGAAATCTTCACTTATTTTGTCTCCCCAAGGTGATGCTTAGTTGATAAATCCTTTGTGTGCAAGGAGTAGTGAATTCATCTGCCATGACTACCTTGAAGCCTTCAAAATTTCCAGCTACGAATTCTAAAGGGGTGATACTTGGGTGCCCCTGAAAGTGTGGCCAATGTACAACTTGAAAATTCTTCATCATCTTGTTTACTCTTCTTTCTTTTGGTTTCAAATTCTTCTTCTTCCATTTCCTCATCCGTCATTGCTTCTAAATTGTGTACTCGTCCCCTTTTTGAACATTGATGGCCCGTTTCCCATTTTACCTTACAAGCAAAACACAACCCTTTCTTTTGAAGCTCACTCCTGGATTCCCACATTGTGTTGAATTGAAGAGGCAATGTCTTTGGTTGCCAATTTCTCTTGTAAAGGAGTTGCTTATGAGACCCCAATGGTTTATTTTTGGAGTAGGTCCTATCTTTAGTTGTTGTAACTTCTAACCTTAATTCCTTTTGGATTGCATCTTGTAGTGATATAGGATCAAAAGCGCCCACCAAGCCACAGATTGACTCTGTTAATCCCTCAAAAAATAGGTATGTGAGCCTTCTCTCGATAACACCGAGCACCATGATTGAAATTCTTTGAAATTCTACCACATAATCCTCCACTGAACCTCATTGCTTTAATTGTGTCAACTCTTTGAAATGTCTTTTGGGATGCTTTTGATCAAATTGATCTATAAGTTTTTGTGTAAACTCGTCATATGTTGCCACATTTTGATGCCCTTGTATGGCAATTCAATGGTGCCACCAATCGTGTGCAATTCCCTCTAAGTGTAGAATGGCAAATTTAATAGCGTCTTCTTTTGTCATGGGGCTAAGAGAAAAATGTGTCTAGTTTTTGGATCCATGCTCGCACAGTGACCTTCCCTGATCCATCAAAATTGGGAAGAGTCATCTTACTCACTCTTTGTCATAATTCTTTGTTTGGCTGCTTTCTTTCTTTTATAGAGGCGTTTCTTGTCCTTGCATCACAATATTCTCTGAATGGAATGTCTTGTTAGGTCAAGGTCAATTCTTAAATATGCTTCTACACATTCGTCAAGGTCATTTGCGGCCATGTTGGGTTCTTCTTCTCCTCTTGGTTGCTCTTCTCTAGAAAAGAACGTGGGCCTTGTTAATCTAGGTGATGATCTTAATGGAGTTCTATTATTATTTTTGGAATGGTTGGATTAGCATCCCTTCCATTGGTTTGGTTAGGCCTAACAGTATTGATTGAATTGTTCATATTTTGGAGTGTTTGGAGGAGCAATTGTGTTGTCTTCTCATGTTGCTCCATGAAAGATTTCAATTCATTTCCTAGGTTACCCTCATGATCACCCATTGTATTACCCCTAATTGGGTTGCTACTTGCCTCTAGTTTTCTCCTTTCTCTTTCCAAGGCTCTTTGAGCTATTTGGCTTAATTGCATAATCAAGGCTTTGATACCAATTCTAATGTCCTCTCTTGGAAAAATCCTAATTTTAGGCCTGCAAAACAATATTATTCACTAAGAACTGATATTAGTAATATTAGGTAACAAGAAAGTATGATAATATTCAAATCCATACATAAAACATCATAATATTTAGATCCGTAAATCATAGCATCATTAATATTTGAATCAACACATCATAGCATATTCCTTGTAGCAAATCACATTGTGAATTCATTGGATATGCTTGCAAACGGCAATCTCAAGGCTGGTCATCCTTGTATTGCAAGAGCATGGAAGGAGGGCCGCCCTTCCATCCCTCAGTCCACCTTGGAGGCTGGTCGTCTTCCTTGATCAAGCCCAAGAGCACGGAAGGTTGGTCGTCCATTCCACCTCCTGCCCATGAGCAAGGAAGGTTGGCCGTCCATTCCATCTCTTGGTGGCATACCTGATAAGAGCATGAAGGCTGGTCATCCTTTCACTTCTCATGAACTTGGAAGGCTGGCTGTCCTCATTATTTGCAAGACATTTCACAAATTCAATACATGATCTCTTAAAGAATTTGCTAGAATATTTCTAATAGAATACCTCTTTGATGAAATAATAAATTTATTCTCAAATATTCACAAATGGCTGCAATAACTCAATTTTATGAATATTATTAATCGTTGTTCTAAATTGAGGATCTGCTGCTCAATATAGTTTTCCCAATGTTACTTGAATTCTCTTCCTTCCCCTCTTCTACAGATGAACTGTCCTCCCTTTTATATCTTCTAATGAGGAGGCACACCTTTTCGTGTTGCAAGGGATGCATCCTTCTATTTCAAACGCTGCCTTTTTTATTTGCTTAAAGAAATCGCAGATATTTATATTCCCTTGGTCGGCCTCCTTCATTTAGTTGCTAATAATGCTACTAATCCTTGGTAAGCCCTTTACTATTTAACCAATTATCAAAGAATTTCCTCGTAGGCAAATTATTGGTCTCCATACAAGCAAGAAAAACAACAACGTTTTTAAGCCTAGATTTCTCTTTTCTAACAGCATTCAGCATTTCTTCATTAGGGTTTACCCTAAGAACCCTAGGCAAGATAGGGTCCTTACCTCCTTCGCCTCACTCTAAGGCTGCTTCTCCTCCTTCCCCATCACCCTTCCACAATCTCCTTTGAATCCCAAATTGAATTCCGCATTTTCTGCAGGTTCCTCCAATTCTTCCGTTTGCAAAGCTTCCTTGAATGTTTTTATGTCCTTCATTGTTATTGATAGCCTCCCCTCCACTATTTAAAACCAAGCCAGAATCCATAAATCCTCACACAAATGCACTTAATACATCTGCGCGAGCAAACACTTGACTCTCAATAAGGGCAACCCATACCCAGACTACAAAGAACAAATGTCAATTTAAAAATACAAATAAAAAAAAACCCAACAACTACGCATCACACAAGATAACAAGTACAACAAGATATGACACCTCCACACAAAGCAATCTAGAAAAAGGAGAAATGAGCCTTGTAAACCAAGGGAACAAAGAGCACGAATCCAGAGAATCGCAAAGGCTCGTGGCAAACATCACATGGAGGATGACCGTTCATCTCCCCCCATGCATTCACCAGAGCCTCTCTTCTGGTGAAAATAATTTTTGATCGTTATGAAGATCCTTTTTTTAATATAGTATTAAATATAATAATAATACATACATACATATATATATATATAGTATTAAATATAATATCATTAATATATTATATAAATATTTATAATATATATTTTAATACATATACCCCATTAATGGGTTAGGAGCTAATGAAGTAGTTTGGAAGAAAGCCCATTGTACAAAGTTGCCTAGTGGCTTCCTGAAAATTAACTTCAATGCTGCTTTGAAGGGGAATCCTAGCTCGGCTAGTGTGGACGTTTTTTATAGAGATGATCTAGAGAAATTTGTGAGAAGATTTTTATTGGGGGGCATCCGTACCAATAATGAGGCAGAATGGTTGGCTATAGTTGAAGGTCTCAACCTGGCTAGAGAGTAAAGTTGTAGGAAGTTGATTTTGGAAGGGGACTCTTTGGTTGTTATTCAAGTGCTGACTAAAAGAGATTGTTCCAATTGGAAGGAAAAATTGTATCAATGAAGCTCTTTCTATTTGTGATAATTTTGAGGAAGTTTATTTCACTCACTACTTTCATGAATCTGCTAGCTAATTATGGTGTTAGCCCAACTCCTTTCTCATGTTTGATGGCTGATCGTGTTGAGGGTTGGGAAGGATTGGAAAAAGTAATTATTTTGGACTTGCCACCATAAGTCATTCACTTTCTTGGGAATGAGTGACTAGGTGGGCCCCCTTCCCCACCTCCAAGAATTGATTATTTTCCCCTTTTCCTTTCCTTGATTTTTGCTCAAAGATTATGGCTTTTAGGAGGTGATGGCTGCCTTTTGTGTAAGTTATGACATGGCTGATGTATTGAGGAGGTATAATGTAGATGCATGGGACTTCAGTTTAAAGCCAGCTATGCCATTTCTGTTTTAGTAAGGTTGCTATGCTCACATCTTGGAGATTGTCTGGTCTATTTTCAGTTTCTAGTTGGTGGCTATGTGTGGGCCTCTTTGTTTTTGCAAGTTATATGGGCCCCAATCTTAATGGCCCATAGAAGGAAACATTCAAAACCCCATGATCCCTTTCTTTGCGGCACTGTTTGGATCATTGGTTAAAAGCTGCTTTTCGTTGGACTAATCGCCAATGTCTCCCTTCAGATTCGTGACATGGACTAAATGCCTCTCGTGGATCCGTTTATCTCTGGCATTTGTATCGGGCATTAACAGGTCGATCTTTTGGCGCAATGGAAAACGTATTCCAACAAATGGTATCAGAGCCATGGTCGCGGGTTCGAATCCCCTCGGGTGATGCAGAGGGGGGAGGGGGGGGGGGGGGTTGTTGGACTAATCGCCAGCGTCTCCCTTCGGATTTGTTACATGGACTAACCGCCTCTCGTGGATCCGTTTATCTCTGGCGTTTGTATCGGGCATTAATAGGTCGATCTTTTGGCGCAACGGCAAACATATTCCAACACTTTTGACTACTCAACTCCAAGCTCTTTGAGTTCAATGAAATGTATTTTGGGGCTTGATGGGCTTGGAGATTCTAGGAAGCTTTGAAGCAAATTTTCTCTCCAAGATGATTTCTTGCAGCACTTAAATGAAAAGGCATTTGAAGGTGAAATGTGGATTGGGTGCATAGTTTCCTGCTCCCTGAGGAGTCTCTTTTGGCAATAGCGGCAGAAGTGCCAACTTTATTGACATTATTTTTTGTATCATTAGCTGCAGATGGAATGCAGAGTGTTGCTCAGCAGCAAAGAACAAAAACTGTGTTGGAGCTTTCAGTGTGGAATAAGTTTGAGAAAGAAAAAAGAAGTAAAATGACAAAGTATAGGAAATGCCGAGGTGGGTAGAGTGGTGCCACATGCCCCAAGCAAACTATAAGGGGTTTTGGAGTCCAATTTTTTGCAGAATGAAAAAAATAGGAATAAATCTTATGTAGCAGCAATAAAAAGAGAGATTTTGACATCGGTATTTAAAAATAAGGCTGCATTTAATGGAAATGGTCATTTGGGTGGATTGGGGAGGATAAAAGTAAATGAATTTGTAAACACTAGTAGAGAAAAACCGTGTAGCTTTTTTTGCATCAACATATCAGATCACACTCCATGATCCATCATCGGGATGAGGATGAAAATGATCCACAATTGCAGAACTAGCTTCTTAAAAGAGGGATAAAACATGAGAAGGAAAAACAAGAAACAAAGGAGAGGACTAAGAGAGAATTAAGATAAAAACTCAAGAAAGATAAAGCCTAAAAATATGATACAACACTAGAATTTAGGCATGTATCACATTTTTTGGGTTTTGTCTCTTTTTAGTTTTTATCTTAGTTGTCTCTTAGTCCTCCCCATAGTTTCTTGTTTTTTGTGTCATGTCTTTATCCCTCTTTTATGGAGCTAGTTCTGCAATTGTGGATCATTTTCATCCTCATCCTATTGATGAATCACAGAGTGTGATCCGAAACGTTGATGCAAAATAAGTTAGAGAGTTTTTCTCCATATGAATTTACAAATTCATTACATGGACTGGAAATATCATGTCTTTAATTAAGGATAAAAATAGTCGAGAAGATACCAACAGTGGTGCTGGGTGAAGAAATGGAATAAGATTTGAAGCATTATACAGAGATGGTTCTGATTTGCAGATTCAGCTCTCTCTAGCCTAGCTTTCCAGAACTAAGTGACTGAATAAAGTCTACGCGGTTGCCTTTTCTTGAAGCCCCTATTGCAATTTATCCTTATGCTCAAGGGTTTTTTGTACTTGTTTGTGATTTTGTGGATGATTAAAGTAGGATATTGGAAAAAGGGCCTTGGATTTGGGACATGGTGACTCTTGTTGATGATTATTGCAGTGTCGGTCGTCCATTCCAGCAGTTCTCCTTTACATCAGTGGCTAAATTAAATTGTAGCTGTTGTCTATTTAGTTTATAAGAAATAGCGATGCTTATGAAGAGACACGTCTTGTATAATAAATGTTGATTAATTATTATGCAATTTGGATTCATGAAGAAGTCACAACTTTTGGTGAGGTTGACATCATCATTGTGGATAGGCGTTTTATTTATTTGTTAATAAGTAAAGCCGACCTTTTGTCATGAGGAGTTGCCTTTGGTTGTTAGAAGTCACGACCTTTGCATAGAGGCCGACATGGAGATTTGAAGGGATGCGTCTCTCCCTTTAACTTGTATTTATAGTCAATGGCATCTCATTGTTTGGCATTCATTCGATATTCATCCAAGCTCATTTCACATAGTGCGTGGTTGTCATCAAGAGCAGTTTGAGTTTCTCTGTTGGTGCCTGAGTTTATTATCTGCAGATTGCATCATATTGTTATTGTGTTTGCATCAGATTGTGATGCTCATTATTGGCCTATCTATCGGCTCATTGTAAAGGAGACATTCTTTGTGACATTGAATATATAAGTGATATATTGTTGCTGGGTTTTTCTCCCTCAAGAGGAGGGTTTTCCCAGGGTATCTGCTGTGTTGTGTGTTTGATTTTGAATTAATTTTCTGTGCTCTAATCTGATCTTTAAAACTAACAACTCTCTTCTTGATTCTCTGGTATCCCGGATTCAACCCAATAACAGAAAATTTTCAGGTTTCCCCTACATGGGTGAGAATGCCCAATTTGCCTCTTCATTTCCAGTTAATTTCAGCATCGATAAGGATTGGTAACTCTTTGGGGAAAAGTTTTTTTATTTTCCCTGAATGCATAGGCATTCTTTAAAGGGCCCATATATTGGTAGAATTAAAGATTTCCTGAGGTCTCCCAGCAAAAAAACATTGAAGGTAGGGCAACACGTGTGGAAACAACCACTAGACTATGAGAATCTAACATTTCACTACAAGAAGTATTTTAATGTGGGTCATTTGGAAATAAAAAAATATTTTGGAAGAGCCCCTTGGAGGAAGAACGCAGAATCACAGCATCAGCTGATTGGTAATCTCTTCTGAGCTTAATAATCCACAGAGGCAACATACGAAGAAAGGTGGAGAGGTGGAAGAAGCTCGCAAGGAAATAGCAGTTAATGTTGGACAAAGTAAAGAAAATGTCGAGCAATATATAGAGAGAGTGAAAGAAAATGTATCCTTGGTTTATAGAAGTCAGTCAGTAAGAACAATGGATACTCACAGCTTGATAAGCCAGAATTTCTCAAATTGCTTGTTATTTCCTCAGCTAATCAGGTTAAATTTTCAGAGAAGATATGGCTGGAGGAGGAAGATCCCTCCTCTTCTAAGGAGGATTTCCCTCAAAATCTAGAGGGGAAAGTGAAGAAGATTGAAAACATTTTGTTGACTCCTCAAAAAAAGATGTATGGATGATGGTAGTAAATAAAGAAAAAGAAATTAATCACGTTTTTGTATGAATTTGAGATAAAATGTAAATGAGGTGATAAAATAATTTAGTTTAGAGGAAGTTATAGATTTGAAAAATGCAAGATTTGGCTTTGTTTTTCATTAAGGTAAACAGGGATTTTGAAAGTGCCCTGACCCTTGTACAGTAAGGAGGATAAAGCAATAAAGCTTCATCAAAACAACAAAGTGCTATAATGAGAAACCAACAGCAAAACAGCTAAACCACAACTAAAAACAGATTAACAAAGGGGCAATATAATACCTGACAAATGACCAACTCAAAGTCAGGATGGTTTGAAGCTAAATTGTTCCAAAGATCTTTGTTTAACCTCAACCATCTTATTCTTAGTGCTAAAATCCTTCCATGCAAGTCTCCATTTTTTGGAAGAACTAGGAAGATCCAAAGGCCCACAAGCATTCCCATCTCCTAACTCTGAAGCCCCATTTTGGAAAGGGGGTTTCCATCACAGTACAGTTTTTAGGAGCATTCCCCCTACTTCCTTCTACGCGTCCTTAGTGGTGATGATGCAATCATCATCAACAACTAGCACTTGTTCCTTTTTCCTCCAAACGGAATAATATTTCTTGCTGCTCAGGCAAACAACCAAAGAGTCTTCAAACTCAATCTGCTGCACCCAATCACCCAACTTGGATGATAAGGTAATATGTGAAGGTAGCACCCTGTTTTCCTCCACAAGAACATAAAATCTAGTAAACAGCAAACGTTTCTTGAATTTCATGACCACATCCACCGCAATGTACTACCCAAATGTGTTGGCAATGCCCATAAAAATCTTTTCATCCCAGTATTCCAATGGCAGCCCCAGTAATCTAAACCAAACTGGAAACTTGATGATGCTATCTTTCATTGGATTAAAACCGCAGACCAAATTTTTAGACAAAGGCCATTTTGTCGAAGAAACCAAGGACCTTCCACAAGGATCCTTGAGCAATCATCCGGATTGGAACATGAAAACAAGAAAAAATCTATGTTTATTAGTGATGAGGTAAAAATAACCTCATTAATATAAGGAACTAAATACCTTACCTCACATCTTCTAACCATCTTTACCTTGCCAATTAATTGTCTTTAGGATTAATAATTGCTTGCCTTCTGTGAAAAATTGTAAAAACTTTATTTCTTGAAATTACTTGAAATAAGCTAACACGCACTGACATAATGGTTTAGTTTCTAAGTATTGTACAGGTTAATAAGAGCAGTCAGTCATCATGCCAGCCAAGTGGATTCAACGCAAACCTCAACACGATTGAAGACAAGCTCCAGAAGAATAGGCGTTGGAACTTTAGGGGAATGCATGGTCGACCGAGTTTTAGAATTTTTGTGTTATTTTCAGTTTAAAGACTTTATGGCTCATCTCAAGCCTTTAATGCTTTATGTAGTGGACTTTAAGTCCGTTAGTTTGTTAAATTCAGTTAGAGACTTTTTCAGTGGTAATCTTTACCATCTGAAATATCGGATTTTGTTAGCTGTTTTTATATAAAATGTAATCATCAGAAGCAATATATAGAGAGATATCGTTATGCTGCCATAATGCATTCTTAAGCTATGTTTCTAAGTTATACTTTCAATATAAATAAAGCAAGTTTTGCCCAATTATGAGTTGTTAGTATTGTGAATAGAATCATTTTGCATGGAGTAATCTTGGCATTACAAAGTGTATGTGATCTGAGCTAAACGTAAGAGCACCCGAGAGCTGGCCACTCGAGGGACTGTAGAGTAGATAGATGAGTATTTTATTTTTTTAATCTTCTTGTTTTCATTGTGTAAATGATAAATGTGAGTGAAGTTTCTTTTCATGTATTGAGCTCTGTTAGGTTAACCCTACAAGTTGTAGTTGAGTCTGTAATCTTTAAGTTTTGTTGTTAGAAGTTTCGAAGCACCTACTTTCATTTGTTAGTTTAAAGTTGTTAAGCTGTTTTCTGTTAATTGTTAAGTTTGTTACCTATTGTTAGTTAGATGTTTCATAGCTTCTTTACAAGCATTTCCTCTTCAGCAATTTACACACTTCTTAGCTTAATTATCTTCATGCTTTCTAGTTTAATCGTTATGCTTTTTAGATTAATAATCTCCTGCTTTCTAGTTTAGTTATTTCAAGCTTTCTAGGTAAATGATTACATGCTTTCTAGTTTAGTGGCCTCTTAGTTTAAAGTATCATTTCAGTTGTTCCAAACACTTAGAAAATTTGAGAGAGATAGTCAGGATGTCTTCTATTGCATATAGCCTTCGAACATTGCCCGGTTGCTACAATTGATGCATTTTCAACTAAAGAGATAGGACTTAACAACAACTTGTCAATTAGCAATGTTGTTTTGTAAGCATTTTGAATAGTTATTAAGTGTTAGTCTAGCTTTCATGGTCTTTCAAGAAATATTGTGAGAATCTATATTTATTCCAAGGGTGGGGTGACAATAGAAACCATGGATAATATATCTGAACAATATATATTTTATATAAATAATATTATAAATAAAAAATCCCCCCAAGATGTAGACTAGATGGTCAAGCTGTTGAAAAACAAGGATAATGGTTGCAAGTTCAAACCTTGCTTAACCCATGATGCATGCAGTGGGCATTTATCCATCAACTAGGGGATTAGTGGACTCACCCTAGGTGGTTAGAGGCTGAACCTTGACACCAAGTCATTAAGGTTTCAACACCCATAGTTAGCAAAAAGATACTATAGATTATAATATAATGTATATAATAATAATATTAAATATATTATATTGGAAGATGGATGGAGCAAAGCAAAAAGATACTATAGATTATAAAATAATATATATTTTAATAATATTTAATATATTATATTGGAAGATGGAGGGAGCAAAGCAAAAACCTGCAAAGAACAAACAAGGTAGGAATGATGAGGGACATGAATGAGGAAATGAAAACAAAATCAGTAGAAGAGGCATTTATAGCAAGGAAAGAGAACCCATTAATCTCGCATATGGAAAATTCAATCCCTGAAAGTAAAAATATGGGCTCGAAGACAAAAACTATAGTTGCCAAATAGATAATAGAAATCAAGAGGGCATCAAGCAACGAGTGAGGAATGGCTATTATTGTAGCAAAAAGCAAAGAAAGAAGAAATAATGCTTTGATTGAGAAAAAAGTTTTCAAGGAAGACGAGAAGGGAACTCCAAATCACAAAAATATATCCAAACAAATTGCACAAAGGAGGAGACTAAAGGCAATGAAATCAAGTTTTTGGAATAGGGACTATGAGGGCTTCAAACAAAAAAAAATGAAGTAGGATTTAACCCTAGATCAAATGCGTGAGGACCATGGAGAAAGACAAAGGGTGAAAAGGAGTCCTTCGAAGAAAAGCCAAAGCAAAAATTCTTGCCAAACAACATATGGATCAAAAAGACCAACATTCGAAAATTCTACCAATAGGGGTCTCAAGGAGGTTGGCCAAAATCGGCAAGGCTACAAGGTTGTAAGTTTCATTTCTAATTTATGTTTTTATCTCATCAATGTGTATGGCCCTATAGGATTTATGCTTAAGCAAGGACTCTAGGATCAAATATCCAAGATTCTTTCATCTCTATCCAATGAATTGGTCATACTCAAGGGCAACTTAAATGAAATCTTGGATAAAGAGGTGGTGTTACTCATCCACCACAATCTCAAAAGGAATTTTCTGAATTTGTTTCCTTCTAACAGCCTCATGGACATATCTCCCAAAAAATAGACCCTACACCAATTGTAGATTAGGTTCCAATTAAATATGGGAAGACTAGACAAGCTTCTTTGCACAATAAACTAGCAAAAACTCTTCTCACCTCATGGATAGAAAAATCCTTCCTTTCTCAAGTTCAAATCAATTCCCAATCCAACTTGACCTTATGGAACATAGGCATCCTACCTAAAGCCCCTTCAAATTTAAGAAAGTGCAATTTTGTGATTTGAATTTCATGAATCAAGTGCAAAATTGGTAGTAAAATGTGCCACCTACAAATGGAACCAAAATGTTCATTTTATTCAAGAAAGTGTCCTATGTAAGTTGTAAATTTGGTAAATAATCGGATATTTTATTAACAGAAGAGCCTTGCTCTTATAGAATTTACAAGCCCTACAAATTAGGGAGTATCGGTAGTTAACTACAAACAATTAACTATACACTACAAATAGTTGCAAATAGATAACTAAGACACTACAAATAGTTACAAACAGATAACTAAGAGTTACAAATAGATACAAAGGATAGTGACCATTAATAGGTAATATATTATTTTAATACCCTCCCTTAATGGTCGATCTATCAACTACACCAAGAAGCCCCTGACAAGAGCCTACCACTGACTCTGCCACTTGAGATGAGTCTACCACCAACCCTCCCAAAAAGTGTAGAACTTCTAGAAATAACCAAAAAACAACACCAATCATCCAACCTGATGTTGGAGAACTATCCCTCCCTGTAACCAGAGATACACCAAGAACAGCTACCACAATTTTGAGGAAAAATCAGCAAACCCTCCAAACTGTTGCAGATGAGCAAGGCGGCTTGAAAGCGGTGTAATGTCCCTTTTTCGACATGATCATGTTTGATGGTGGTTAGCCTATTATCAGACTCTCATAGGCTAACAGGTTTGGGTTAGAGGGTCAGTGGCATTATTTGAGGAGTTTGGTCGTTCTCATTTTCAGAGTTCAGTGATTGGCTCACTGCAGGCCTTGGCAGTTCAGGAGTTGACAGCTTCTGACGGCACAAAATTCTATGGAGATTTGAGGAAGTTATGCTTATTTAAGTGATTTAAGTTATTAATTAACTTATTATTTTATTATAAAGTCAAATTGACTTTATCCCTTTTATATCACTTAAATATTCATAAAAAGGGTGATTTAAAATTAAATCACTTAATCATTTAAGTGGGCGCCAAATATTAAGTTCATAACTATTGAAAAGGACTTAATAATATTTTAAAAGATTTAATTCTTGAAAAGGGCGTATCTTTCTTGAAAGTCGTGCCTTTTTGCATATAAGGCATTTTGGCAATGAGAAATTCACTTCTTGAATATTTCGACTTTGCCTTTGGGTTTTTTCCTGTGCTTTCCTCTGTGATCAGGGTTTGAGCAATATTTCCATTGGAGAACGGAATCTCTTCAGTGTTGAGCATTTCTGAGGCTGTGAGAGACCAGTCGAAGTAGTGCATTGGTGAGAGCTTCATTCAGAAGTTCTATTGAGCTTGATCTGTGTTTCTATTGAGTTCCTTTATCAGTTTTCAGGAGGGTTTTGAGAGATGGCGTCTTCCTTTCATCTGGCAGACACTCTACTTCATGGCCGCACCTTCTGAGTGGGAATTCTGGCTTTTTGCTTGAAGTGCGTGGCTCTTTGTGCAAGGGCGTTTGGACTTTTCTTGGAGAAACGCCTTCCTTTTTGAGGGTTTTTCTTCATCTTCTTTGGCGTTTGGCTTGTACTTATCTTCTGCCTCAGTTTTCAGGCTGGACTTTGCAATTTGTAGCTTCCTACACTGGATTTTGTCTGTTTTTCGCCATCTTGGCTGGCGAACTGGACTACTTTCTTAAATAAATAATTTGGAAGCTTTCGGGTATGTGTATCATTTGTGATCTATTTGTTTCAGTTAAATAATATCTTCTACACTTTCATTATGAAGAAAATAGCTTAGGTTTACATTTTATGAGCAATTTATATGATGTGCCCCTTCTCTTCTGTCTATAAACTTTCTCTAAAAAACTAAAAAAAACACATTAAGACTTAAGAAAATACTAGGGTTTGAGTTGAGAGCCAGCAGGGCTCATCACAAACCTGCAAAACCAGTGTAGATGTTAAGCACAACACCTCCAGGTTGTGACTTAAAACAAACTACAACAAAGTATGATTTTTTAGGAAAAAATCAACAAAACCAAAAATCTAAAAGATTACAAATCATCGTTTTTAGGAAAAAAGGTAAAACCCAAACACGATTTTTGAGGATAAAAATCGATCAAAACCAAATCAATCCGAGGCACAGATCAAGTACAAAACTTCGTTTTTTTGAGGAAAAATGGTAAAACCCAACATAATTTTTTTTTAAAGGAGAAAAATTATTAAAAACTCTCCCTTAATTTTTTTCAGAAAAAATATTAAAACCAAATAATTTTTAGGATAAAATTATAAAAACCCACATAAATTGATTTTTTTTTTTTTTTAAGGAAAAAATATTAAAAAAACTCACCAAATTTTTTTTAGGGACAAAAAATTATTTAAAAATCCAAATAAACACACCACAAAAAAAATTTCGGGAACAAAAATTATTTTAAAACCCAAGAAAATTGATTTTTTTAAGGAAAAAAATATTAAAACCATGACAGAACATCGAACAACAAAACAGAAGATTTAAGCGGTCAAAATTTGACACAAGACAAAACCAACGCCTTCAAAAGCGAGTCATCACAGTTGAGAAAAGAAGATGACTTGAAGACATGGTAAATCTTCTTGAAACAATGACTTACAAAGCACCCAAAAGTGAGCAAGGAGTCTTGACCAATAAATCTTGACTAGAAGATGCACACACGGTAGAGGATACACAGTCGTGACAAACAAGGCGAATGCGGCTCACAAAGTCTCCAAAATCGAGGCCGAGAACAAATGAGAAAAGCGACCTTTACAGACACAAAATTGGGGATTTTTTTTTTCAGAGATGCCACAAAGTCGTAGGTAGAAAAACACGTGCAGAGAGAGGCTTATCACGCGGCCAAGAAGCTGAAAAAAAAATGAAAGAAGAGATCTTCACTTCACGCGTCACACATCTGAGAAAACTCTCACAAATGACCAAAAAATAAGAGAAAAGTTCATGCGAGCTTTGAAAATCCAATCACGATTTTTCAAAACAAATGGCCACAAAATCACGTCCACTGCTCCAGGTTTAAACCCTATCCACAGAAGAAATCCACCACAAATCAGAGGTCGCGTGCCACAAAACGACCACAAAGAACTAAAAATCACGGCAAAATGCGTCCACTAGAGCCGCCCAACACAAGTCACGATTTTATTTTATTTTATTTATCATTCACAAGCTTCTCAAAAGACACAATTTGCAACAATCATCCAAAAAGAAACAACCAGAGAAGGGTTTCTTATCGTGCACCAGAAAGGAGAAGAGATTCGCACAGAAAATAACCCTCAGATCCGAAGCAATAAAAAACGAGTCAAAACCCCTCATGGGTTTGAAGTTTGAACACAGAAACCTACCTTTGCAAATCTGTACCAAAACAGAGAGTCGAAAAAGCTTTCAAAAACCCTGAGCCCTCCCATGAGGGAGACAAACTCAAACTGGCTTTGATACCATGTAAATTTGGTAAATAATCAAATATTTTATTAACAGAAGAATCTTGCTCTTATAGAATTTACAAACTCTACAAATTAGGGAGTATCAACAACTAACTACAAACAGTTAACTATACACTACAAATAGTTACAAACAGATAACTAAAACACTACGAATAGTTACAAACAGATAACTAAGAGTTACAAATAGATACAAAGGATAGTGACCATTAATAGGTAATATAAGTTATGTATCAAACAATGGAAAAGGTTGAACTTCAAACTATTTTCATAGAAAAAAAGACTATGGAGGCTGAATTGGCTAGTCAATATAAAGAGATTTTCAAGAACAGAATGGATCAAAATGCATACCTCAAGGAGAAATATCTGATGGCAAAAGATTCAAATTCAAAATTATTGGCTTGAGGGGAGACTTTCTAGAAACAAAATTCAAGGGAGGACTCACACCAAGGGAGGGAGATAAAAATACTAAATTCTTCCACATCTCAGCCAAAGAAAGGATATGTATTAACAAGATTCCTTCCATTTAAATGGAGGATGATCAACTTCTCGAGGACACTACCAAAATATGAAAGCAATGAGATTCTTTAAAATCTCCTTATCGATTGGGATGGTTTGGATTTGATAAACCAAGTTTTTGGGATGGGGGAGACATTGAGATGGGGTTTCAAGGATAGTGGAGGGGCAGCTACTACAATTATATTAAAATATTATTATTTAAAATTTTAAAATTTAAAATAGCATAAAGTGAAAAGAATTAATTCAATAATCCATTTGATAATCATAATGGCATAATATGATTTTGAAATCTTATTTATATGAATCAAAGTTGCGAAGTACAAACAAACAAAGAATCACAATTACAAGTGGATAAAAAATCAAAATGATATAATGGCAATGCCAAAGAAAATATGTGTAGCTAGTTTGAGCAATAAGCTCAAAAACTGAGGTCAACATCCAACGAATAAATGAAAGTTGCTCCTCATTATTGGACTACATTGTATCTTGCAACATGAACTCAACCAATCTTAGCTACACATTTTGCCCATCAACCTACTATAGCTTTGTAAGCCTACATCCCACCATGCCATTGGGACTACTTGTACTCAATTGTCTAGCAATCAATGAGATGCAAGGCATTATGTACATCTTTCAACTCCCTTAGAGATAATTTTGTTCCTCTAAGAGAGTGGGTGAAGCCATATATGGAACAGTTCTTCTCAACAATAAAGGAATGGAGAACCTATGAAAGGAAGAGAAGGAAGACTATGTGAAGTAATTCTAAAGACCCATATAGTCACTACCAACTAGCTTAGCTTGTGCCAAAGTGTGCCCCTCAATCTTTGTTGAACTCTTGTAGCCATCTAGTTCAATAAATCTAATCCACTCAACTCTAACCAATGAAGCTTCCTCCAAAATATACATTTTCTTAAGGGCCTTTGTGAGGCCATTGCTCACCTCATGGTCGTCAAGGGTGACAATTCTACCATGTTTTTACACATACCACTTTGAATTCAATGCATATGCAACCATATGTAGAGGGGTGTTCAGCTTTGCCACCTTTCATGAATGATGGGCTGAATATATTCATGGTATCACTATAGGTAGGGTCTCTCTCAAAAATGGCAGCCTTCATCTAGCCAAGCATGCTATCAATGCCCTAGTAGATCTCTCCAAGGCTAAGACTGTCAAAGTCCCCAAATTTGATGACACTAAAAATTAGGAATACAAAAAATGTGATGTATCTCATGTTTGACTAAAAACATCACCAACTGCAATCTTCTTCACCATCTTCAACTATTCTATCTTAGATTTCCCCCACCTAGTCCAATCTTATGTCATGATCACAAGTTGCAAGGGCTCTTGCAACTCAAACATTCTCTCAAGTAGAATAATGTACCAAACAATCAAGTCTCCACTAGATTGACACATTACTTCCTTGAAAAGAACCAAAACAATGCCAATGATGTGTGGTGTTTGCAAATGAACATTTGCACCTCCCTTGCATCCGCCACAGAACTTTTGACAAACATGACATTCCCAATGTCCTTGGGTACATTGTTCATGGCATGCACACAATAGGATTCAAGTAGATGTTCCTAAACGTGGACTGAACTAATATACATGTTGCCCTACACACATATGTTGCATTAGCAACCACCTACTCCTCAATGGCATCATCTCTTAGGATATGAAATTGAAACTCAACATCTTTGTGTTTTCTTGAGCAAAAACTGCCCTAAGGAAGGCGAATCCTTACATATAACTACAATTTTGATGATTGTGAGATGTCTAATGCATGTCCAAGCATCTATGATTATGTTGCTGCCATGTGATATTCATATGGCCTTCATCTCCTCCTTTGACAAGCCAACCTTGATATAAATTTTTTCCAAGATAGCGGTCCTCAATTTGATCTCGTCATAATACACATAAGTAACACCAACTTTGCCTACCTTGGCCTTAACCTCCTTGTAATAAGGAGATTGAACATAGAAAGAAATATTATTAGCAAAAGAGAATTTGTCAATGGCCTCATTTGCCTCATCTCTAACCTACATATTGAACATACCTATAATGTAATTCACTAATGTTGACCCAATGACCCTTTGTTCCCACCTTGATTCCACTCCACTCACCTCGATGAAACCACGAGCGCTCTAGCTCCTTATGTAGAAACCCTAGAGGAATGATGCAAGTTAAGATCAAATAATCCAATTAAGAACTGTCAAAGCAAACAACACACTAATAAAAACATGCAATAACAATGGAAACAACAAAGAAATGGATAAATGACAAGATCTTCAATTTGAATTACACAATTTAGTTCACCATACAAGGCGCATGGCTAAACTATTAAAAAATAGAGAATTGTTCTCAAAAGAAATAGCAAAACTCACAAATTGATCTTGTTCAAAAGACCCATCACAATGCAATTGAGAATGTGTACTTATACACACCTTGGTCCGCAAGCAAAACCCTTTACAATCTCCCATGGATTAGGATGACCCCTCAAATTGGTGTCATTACAATTCTAACTTATCCACTCAATGTGAATCAATACACTTGTCAAATCTTTATGACATGCCATGTTTTGTTGGTGCCAACAGTGTTTTGTCTTATGATTGATCCAAATAAGCTCACAAATATTTTGGGACCCAAACATGGACCTACAATGAAACAATCAAATTGGCCAATGGTCCCTTGGCACATGATTCAAATGTGCAAACTCACAATGTGAAAGATTTGAAATTTAAATCCAAACGATTGGGTGCAAATAAGTATTCCTCCCTTAGATGAAATTATGTGATGCTTAGAAGAATCCTTAAGAAATTGACTTCAAAAAGATCAAACACGTAGAACCATGTTAGGCAAAGCACCACAAAAATTATGAGCTGAAAACATGATCAAGCCACTACTACACAACTCAAATTGTTAGCATGGTGAGAAAGGTTTAATAAGACCCTTTTGTGAATAAGCACAAAAAGAATGCCACAACCCAATGCTCTCATCTTAACACAAAAGTATCTTGAGGCCTTCAGAATGAATGCTAATTAGGGTACAATCTTGAACTCCAAACACATAAAAAGAACCTACAAAACAAAGAAAACGGACTCTTTTTTGTTGATAAAGGATTGCCCATAGACCAAGGATGATCTTGCATCAAGTAGTAGATGGTTCAATATTGTCCCCCTAGTATAATACATCTCAAGCCTCTCCTCAAGCAAGAGTTTTCCATAAGGTTTAATCCCTATACCATGGATACGTAGAAAGCACGCATTAATCCTTGTAATGTTGCACTTCCAATCCTTTGGGAAAATTTTGCAATGCTAACTCACTCCCACCCCGAATTAGTTGTCTTCTTAGTGTTAAGCATCACAAAAAATTAGCACAAAGAAATTTTCTTGTTAAATGGGCCCCTTGCATATGGTGCAAAAGACTTTGAGGGCAATCAAATTGCAATGCACACCCAACTAAACTGTCTATTTGGAGGTTTGGCTAGCCTCACTTGATTCATGCACATATTCCCCACCTTTTTCACCCAAATCAAGGTCCCCACTATCACTCAAGTAACTCATCATGACCTTGAAAGAAATATAACTAGAGAGACAACAATATGAATTTAAAAACTGAAACTTCTTTCAAGGTCATTTCAAAACATTTCAAGTGAAAAATAAAGTAGCTGAGTTTTTTCAATTGTTTAAGCCCTAGGGTGTTATAAGTGCCCAAAAAAATAGTAGCCTTGAATGCATTGTAAGTGCAAAAATAGAATATTGCTAATAGTTTCTGTTAGTTTGAAGATCAGATTAGAGCACAGAAAATTAATTCAAAAATTCAACACAAGAACACAGCAGATACCCTGGGAAAACCCTCCACTTGAGGGAGAAAAACCCAGCAACAATATCACTTATATATTGAATCACAACAATAATCGTCTCCTTACAAGAGACCGATATGAAGGCCAAAATATAAGCACCAAAATATGATGCAATTCGCTGATGATAACAATTCAGTGAACTACTATATCGATCTGCCCTTGAGAAAGAACTCGCACTTGATGAAGCTCGAACTTATGATGAATATGGAATGGAATGAAAGGAACAATGAAGCACATCAATTATATATACAAGTGGAAAGGTCATCACACTTCAAGATAGGTCAGCCTTCATAGAAGAATGCACCCATTCAATAAATTGCATCCAATGAACAAGAAGACAGCCTCATAAGAAATCGCATCCATTCATTAAAGAAGTCGGCTTCACTTAAGATCAAAACTCTTCATGAATTCGCATCTCCTTAATAAATATTAATCATCATTTAACCAATGAGGTGACCTTTCATAAAATTGCTTTCACCAATTAAATAGCCGATAGGCTATAATTTAATTGCTTCATTTATGCGATCTGGGCTGGAAGATATGACCGACGCTGGATAAACATCAACAGTTTCAAGCATAAAATATTTATAACAATAAATTTAGAACATAGAAGCATACTAAGGAAAAAGCAAGGTTTAAAATAGCTTTTAGTGGGAAGAAAAAAAGCAGCTTATTCATTTTCCATTTTTCAATCAACAAACAAAAAAATTAACACATTGTAAGCAAGCTAAGTTCAATCACAATGTGCTATTCATTCAACCATGGCCATTGTTCACAAGTGTTTGTAAAAAGTAAAAGTACACAAAAGAAAATTGAAAAGAAAAGAAAATGTGTTACAAATGATCATAAGAAAAAAAATCTTAAAAAATGACAAATCAAGTCATTCACATATCGTCTAATTCTTCCTTCTTCCTCTTCCTCTAATTTTACTTTTCATTCCTCTTATTAATTGCAACATTAAATTAGAAAAATGAAAAGTGTAAATGATGAAAACATAAAACGAATATGGGCTAGGGCTTTGGGGCATTAAAGGATCTAGGTATTTTTTTCTTGTTTTAAGATTTGTTTTTTTTGGCTTTTTATGCCTTTAAGTGTTTTGATGAGGGACAACCTAATATCAGATGGATGTTGAGAACAGCAGGCCATCCCAATCAATAGTTCCCAAAGGATGATGTCCTGAAAACATTAAAAAAAATGGGAAGAGGAAGGGGACGTTTTGTCCCCATCCTCACATCCCTAAGACATTCCTGAATCAGGAGATGTCTAAATAACCCTAGGGACACATCCCCAAGGTACAATGGCATAACCTCTTGACCTGCAATATGAGCTCTCGAGAATATGATTTTTCCCAACCTTTCACAACTACAGCTTTTTCTTTTTTGGTAGATTATGTTCCATCACACATACCTTCCAAAATTACAGATGCATAAGCAACAAAATAAGGAAAAGGGAACAAAACTTTGGCACTGTAATTAAGCATTCCTAAGAATGATCATCAGGGAAGAATAAGCTCCTCCACCTCCAACCAAATTCCAACAAGGCTTTAGTGCCAACGATAAGAATTGGAAATTTTCATTAGCAGAAAGGAAGATCCCACTGGACATAGAAGTACAAATCTCCGTGTTCAATTAAAATGGCAAAAAAACCTGTAATACACATTCGGTAACTACAAATTAAACTGAATAAGCTGAGGAACCACAAAGTATAGGATTTGTTCCCATTGAGATCACATATTTATGATATTTCAACTTTCATTATTGACAACTTAATCTGAGTTGTAAGGTCCACAACAAAGGTGGTTACCATTCCCAATTACATTTCCTATTAAAATTTCATAAATCTTGTGAAATTATTTTGCACCATTTCTAGGATAAACTTGGCAAAATGCATGCAACTATTAATCAAGCCATCAACAAACCTTTGGACATGAACCAGTACCCCAGCCCATGGCCGAAATTGCCTGCCACCAAAAATAAATAGATACAAATAAATAATCAAAGATTAAATTAATAAAAAACAGATAGCAATATATCTTTCATATGACAAGATTAGAAATCACAATGAAAGCGGTGAAGCAGAGTAAGCAAGTAGACATGCCTGTGCACCACCAGCTTTTAGTATGTGAGTGACTCCTGATTTCTTTGCACAATAAAGCACTTCCTGCATGTTGAATGTATGGTTCGGTGTAAGGCAGTTTATTAATGCAACTAAATGCCACTCAAGGTAATCATATGACTCTAATGAGTCAATGAAACAATATTCTTTTTAACAGGCAAAGCATACCTTGCAAATAGAACCATCAGGCCTTGGAGGAGTTGCAAGTACAATAGTTCTACAGCCTGCAAGCTTTGCAGGCTGCCACACACAAAAACAGATAATGGAAATAAAATCTCAGTTTGCCAGAACAGTCTAGTAAAATTTAGTAAAACAATGGGTATCTAATTCATTTGACAAGTAACAGCAAACTCAAAACCAGGTCAAAGTTTGATTCATACCACAGCCAGCATTAAAGCTGTTGAAGGTAGAACTGCAGTTCCACCTGGCACATAAAGGCCCACTGCATTAATACTCCTAGCAACTCGTTTACACTTTACTCCCTGCAGAGAATTAATGGCACATCATATCAAGTACAGTTTGGTCATCTAAGCTACCACGTATAACAAAATTATTCAGCAGAAGAGTATAGTATTATAAAATTGTCTAGTAATAGTAAAAAATGGTTGATTTTCATAACAAAGATCTCACTTTCATGTTCTCAACAACTCGTTCAGGAATCCGTTGAGCATCATGGAAAGCCCATATATTTTCATAAGCCACATCAAATGCCTCTTGTATGGCCGGGTCAAGCTACAGATAGTGACAAATTTCATATATTAGATATTTTGAAAAGTACAGGAGATGAACAAATGAAGTTCAATATGTTATGTTGTTACAAAAATTCATAAAATTTGCAGTTCCTAAGTGTACATTAGCTCTGGCTTCTTTAAGCCTTGAACCATATCTTTAGTCCACAAACTTCTGCCAAATTGGAAATACTTATTCAATTTGCTAAAATAAACTCATCTGTATATTAAACAAGCCATCCAATAAATAGGCTGAAAATATTATCTCTTGGCAGTAGATACCAATTTAAACTCATTTCAATCAATGAAATTAAAAGCAGACCAAGGACTTCAACTGCCAGTTTTTGTTAAATAGCTATGGCACATCATAGTTTCATGTAAGGATTTCTCATAGCACATGATGTGACCATGTAAGGATTTCCGGCCAGTGATATGCATTAAATCAGACAGTAGCTCAAAATACATCAGTTCTAGGAACTAGCCATGTATTTATCACTAATTTACACCCATACATCACATTTTGTTATTCAGAATAGAAGCCATTGCAATCCAAACTCATAATTGTCTTATGCAGGAAAATGGAATTTATTTTATAGAATATCTGGATTTTCTGGGGAAACTTTATAGAAATATAGCTCAAGACCTCTTTCAACAAATACTGATCAACCAATACAAGAAAACAACCCTTGCTTTCATGACAACAAGGTACACATGGAACACCCTTTCACCAGAACTTTCTTAAACTTTTTATTAACCTTCATTATTGCTCAATCATACCCAAAACAATAATACATAAGATTTAGTTAATATAGCATAATCTTTTTAATTTTGAGAAGCAGTAATACATGTAGTTTAATTGAGACGTACAGTTGATCAATTAAATTGTCTGTTTTAATGATGAAAGTTACCATACTTAACTCTCTATTAGGCTACTTATATAAGGCAATGGCATCAAATGTTCACTTTTTTTTTTCGAATAAAACTAATACTTAAAATAATAAACAAATAGAGTAATAAATTAACTCTCTATTAGCCTACTTATATAAGGCAATGGCATCAAATGTTCACTATTTTTTTTTCGAATAAAACTAATACTTAAAATAATAAACAAATAGAGTAATAAAATATACTTTATTCACACATGAAGTTCTTACAAAATTAGACCAAAGATGCTCAGCCAAGCATTAGAATACTTTCCCTAACTATGCGAAGTTTAGTTAAAGAGCCCAATAGTTGCCACGCAGAACACAACCATCCATCAATTGACTCCTAAGTTACCAGTTCGGGTTCAGGGACGGGTGCGGGTATGAGAACCTGGCATGTGGGTACGTGAAAAAAAATTTTAGGGGTTTGGGTATGTGTATATATATATATATACAAAAAAATAAGAGAAATATACAGAATTGTAAAACTAAATCATTTCATAGTATGATACTTGATCATTGATCAATACCAAATGCCAAAGATAAATATTAAATGCCAATTGATAGTTGAAAATATTCAAATAAGCCATATCAATGCTATCATATACATCTATGTTCACGATTCCAATGGAAATCATCACAATTACTGAATTACAAAATGTAGTTCTTGAAACATGATTCAATGTTCATTGTTCATCAATGATCAAAAGGATTATCAAAAAATCATCGTGACTTGGATTTTCAGCGGCTTCAACTTCAAGATCATCATCATTTGAACCCAAAGCAGTTCCAGCACCATGTAGTATGTCATCATTATCATCCACATCATGAGAGGTAAAAATGAAATGTATATGTGTTTGAAGGCCTCATATTGGGCCGTTTTAGGGTTAGGAGGAAAAAAAATTTAAAAAAAATGTTTTTTAATCAAGTTTGGCCCACTTTTTTTTGACTTGGCCCGTGGGTTCACCCGGGTTTGTGTTGGGTGCACACAAGGTGTGTGCCCAGCACTCTGGGTTCACACGAGTGCGCGGGTGTGTGCACACTAGCAAACCCACAGTGTTGGGCACGCACCCTGTGTGCACCCAGCACGTACCCGCAGACGAACTCAAACCGGGTGCATACCCGAACCGAGTTCGGGGCCTGTGGGTACAAACCCTGCATCTTAGATTGACTTTGATAACTAACCTAAAACCAACAAACAAATAATACATAGTCAGATACAACCATATTAACAAAACATTATAAAGGCATTGTATGCTAACTACAATCATGAGATCATGGTAACTGCACTCTTTGAGACAAGTATATGAGAAATGCTCATATATGATGGTACCTCTCTAGGCAAGTTTATATGTTCCTCCAACCTCTTGCAATCAAAAATTCTATCATAGATAAGCACTTTTTATTTTTTAACATTTTAATCATTCTTTCACATTTTTAAGTTGTATTGACTTTCTCTCCAATTCAATAGGTTGCAAGTTCTTCTTCAGCTAAGCAGAATTGGAGAACTACTCCTTTATCCACTCAATTAAGCACAACTGATTGGCAGCAAAAAAAAGCAAAAGATTTGGTCTACATCCATTCCAACTTGTGCCAACTTGGATGCATCTGTTTTAGAGCTTGTTAGAGTCACTTTAGAGGATGACAAAGCTCTTACATATGATGTATGTAGTGAGAGTGGCAGTACGGTTGCTTGTGGTTCAAATGAAGTTGAACCATGTGATGACGTAAATCATAATGGTTCTGCTGGAAAGAAAGATACAATTTTTTTATTGTATTTTTACTATTTAGTATTTTCAAAGTTTGCAATGATTTGACAATATGATATAACATTGAGTTATCAATTATCTTTAGCACTATCATAGTATCAAGCATAGTTGGAAAACTTAACTCACCAAAAGACTCGCCAAGCCCAAAATTAACGAGTCAACAAAAACTTAGAGAAAACTCGGCAAAAACTTGGAAACTTAAAAAATTGCAAAAATTACATTAGAAACACATTATTTTTGCAAATTTCAATGACAAGATGAATCCAATGAGTCCATAAAGAATTACAAAAGTGTTTTCTATTAAATTTGATTGACTTTAATGCAAATTGATTACAAAATCGCATTCTCATGCAGAATCTTGATGGCTGAAAGCCTGATAGTCTAAATTGTTGATTCCAGTTTTCACTCCCAAATCCCCTCATTGTAATCAATCTTCTTATATGATAAGAGATCCCAATAACTAGTGAGGGTCTAAGAATGGAGATAACAATGACGTTGAGGGGTGGTGCCCCTTGTAGGGGTTTGCGTTTGAACTTTGGAGGCAACGCCCCCAACGGGGTCTAGGGGCAGAGCCCCTCATGGGGGTTGGGGGGCAATGCCCCCAGCGGGGTCGAGGGGTAGCACCCTCATGGAGGTCTGGGGGCAATGCCCCCAACGAGGTCGAGGGGCAGCACCCCTCATGGGGGTCTGGGGGCAACACCCCTAGCGGGGTCAAGGGGCAACGCCCCTCGCGAGGTCCAAGGGCATTGCCCCTCGTGGGGTCCCTGTCACGATACAGAGTGGGATTGAGGGGCAGAGCCCCCGCCACCAAGCCCAAATTAAGGCCTTTGAAACCACATAAAACTCCTTGTCGCACACCATTTCACAATTTTATCACTTAAGGGAGAAATTAGGTATTTGACAAGTTTTATGAAAAATATTTGCTCTCCAAGTGCTATGTGACGAAGTGTGAGGTGCATTCATGCATTTATAGGGCAAAATCGTGAGTTCTTTTACTATTTTTTTCGATTTTTTTTGCGCTTTTTTCTTTTTGTGTTTTGCATTTTTTATGTATCTAGCGAGTTTTCGGAAAAGACTCGATAAGAAGACTAGACGAGTTAAAGTCATAAAGACTTGCAAGGCAAAAAAAACTCGCAAGTTTTTCAAGACTCACTGAAAACTTGACAAGTTTGCCAACTACTATCATGTATCAAATATATTTTAAATTCTATATAGCGGTTTTTTTTTAGCATATATACACAACCATAACCATAGTTGGAAAACTACGCCTAAAACTTCATGAGTTTTTTGCAACAGTAATAATGAGAAGAACTACGAGAAAAAACTACGCCGACTTTTGGCAGAAAAATCGCTGAGCTTTTATGAAAAACTACGCCGATTTTTGTGAAAAACTTCACTTTTGTGAAAACCCTGCCAACTTTTGGGTCACAAATTCTATGGACTACAATGATTGGACAGGGCGAGGGGAGCAACCTCCATTGTTTACTAAAGATGAGATTTATGATTTAGAGCGACAAGCAATGGAGGAGGGTGGATTTGCATTCTCATTGGACAACCTTGAGGATGACCCTGAGGAGGAGTCATTGCCAGTGCCACCACCACTAGCTACAGGAGGATCTACATCCAGGATGGAGGTTGAGGAGCCACAGGTACAGCAGGAGCAAACTCCTTTGATTAGACCCTCTTCCGGTCCCTTACTGAGATCTAGACATGGGAAGAGGAAGATGTGATTCATGTGAATTTGTAAAAACTGAAATATATTAATATTTATGTAGTATTTACTTTTAGTTTTACAAAAACAATTTCCTATTTTCATTTTGTTTCAGACTATTATCATATCAATGCATTGAGCACTCAGCGTTCCACATGAGGATGCCATTTTGGCGCCAATTTTCTCATATCAATCAAATAACTTGTTTCTTATATGTACTCATTTATTGACTCATTGGATTACATCTTATCTTTAGATTTTTGCAAAAAAAAATCGTTTTAATGAAGTTTAAGCAATTTTTAATTTTAAAGTTTTGCAGTCGCGAGTTTTGGGCTTGCAGTACTTACAATTAATGAGTTTCCAACTATGACCATATTCATATCCTTAAAAAAATTGTCATACTTGTGCACCTAAACCCATGCCCATTACTATACCAATATTTGTAACTTAGATTAAAATAATACAATCAATAGTGGTATCATATGGGTCTTCATCAAGACCGGCATTATCATCATCATTGACATTGGAAGGCAGTGTAGGTAGACCAAAGAACTACAATCACTTTGGAATCTTGTATTATTTGGTTTGGTTGTGTTACTATCATTATAATCGGACACAATGTGTGATCCACGAAACTCACGCATATTGATGGCCTTAAGTGGGAGAATGAGTAGGGTTAAGGCATTTGTCAAGTTGAGGCAACCATCTTACTGCTAGCTTTCAAATACCAAACAAGAAGCAAGAACAATATAAGTGGCCTTTCTGTGTGTGTTTTCTTGTAGAACATAGTAAGATAAATAAACAAGTATTTAATTTTTAAGCTCTTGTTTCCATTAGTTCCACATAATTTTGTTCAAAATTGTACGATAGTTTAATTAACTTCTTTGTTAGTAATGGTGGGAATTTTCCTATAGGCAAGCGGCCTAAGCACCAAAAGGGTTTATTTTGTTTTAATTTTCCTTATTTTCTCCTAATTTGCTACGATTTTCAACAACCTTTCTCGACGGTTTTGACATCAACAAGATTTGAAACCCTAACCTATTGCATCTCCTACTTTGACAAACAAGTCATTGGGTAAGAGTAGAAAAAGTCAAGGGGGAATGGGAGTAGGGCATGATTGCAAGCTTCCAATTGATTCAAAACTTAACAGCATGATGGTGTTGGCAAACAAGGTTTGTATGTCTAATTCGGATGATTCAAGAGATTCAAATTGGTCCATTAGGTGGTTCAAAACCCAAACTTCCGAGTTCCATAGAGAGACTATGTCAAAGAACAATTTTATCAACTTGAAACAACCGAGATTTGCTTTGGAATGACCCTAATGTACCTAGAATCACCAGTGTTCAATTGCAAATGATACCAACATAGAAATTTTGTGCCCTACCCAAATCCACAATCAAATCAATTTCAATTCTAATTCCAATACATTTCATACCCAAAATCATTTCGGTTTCAAGCCGATTTGCTAACCTTGTACAATTTTACTGTAACATGTTTTGCTTTATTGTAATCAATAAATAAATCTAACTTTATTGAATGTATTCTACGTTAATTGAAACCCACTAAGGAAACATGGAACATGGCTACAAGGACAAACTATCACTAATTTGACCCCTTATACTTGTTTGCCTAAAGGTGAGGGCAGCCAAGCCACTTGAACTAAAATTTTGGTTAGGAATACACTATGTTTGTTTCCTCTTCCAAAATATTGGCACAATATACCCAAGGTTCATTTAATAAGCAAAAACCTTTTGCGGCAATTTGTTGTGAGACTTGATACCAACAAGCCCTATATTTAAGAAAAGCATTAGCATTGAAAATGCAACATTTGAGACCTTGAATGGAAAGGCAGCATTACAAGATTTAAATCACACCTCCTATATATTGTTAGTAAAGGGGTTGGGTCTTGTATGAAGCTGACACTCGAGGAGAAGGACAAGATGATCATATTGTCCATTTGCAGACCTCTCTATACCATCTTCTACTTCCTCTAGGACTTCCAGACATGTATCTACACCTTCCACAATTCGTAGTTTTGAGGTGAGTGTAGTGGAACCATGGGGAAAATGAAAGCATGTAGGTTTAACATTAGCTTCAAACTCAATTACACATTTGTTCCATGTGTAGGATAGAGAGGAAATTGATGATGTCACTGGCGAATCATTTTTTGCCAATATTATTTTACATTTTTTTTAGATATATCAAGGGAGGGGTAAGGGCCCTATCCCATTATATTAGAAATTAAGATATAGCAAATTCCCATTACATTGCAAATGGAAGAGCCTCGAAAAGTTTGCGTGAACACCATTCAAAAAAACTAACTTTACAAACAATTATAGACTTAGATGAGCTGAAAGAACATAAACATATACATATAAATAGCTAGCAAACTAGTGAACAAAAACTTAAATATCTGGTGTATACTACAATCGAGACGAACAATCCATCTTGATTATTTACTGAAGCTACGCAATGCACCAAGAATTTTATAGCTTTCCTGACTTTGACAATATTAAACCCTTCCTAGTGGGGGGACAATTTCTCTACTCTACAAAGTTCTGCCACCTCCAATATTGATTAATATGAGTGAAAGCCTTTCCCACTATGAAGAAAACACTGCATCACCTTCACATCCTTTGTAAGTACTTCCATTCTTGCCTTGATGACTCTCACCAACAGCATAGATACCAAACCCTTGAATTCATACCTTGTGCATCGGAGAGAAGAGAGCATTGACAAGTCATCTTTGTCGATACAATTGAAGATACCCATAAAAAAAATCTTAAATATGAAACCTTTTGAGAGCTTTCATTATCTCCTTATCACTTGTGATGGTGAGGATATTACTCACAAACATGGACAAAATCTCTAAATTCACTGGTGATAAATTGCATCTTCAAGAAAATCTCAACCCAGAATCTCCTAAATTGCTATCATGATGTCTTCCTCTTCAAAGAATTTTTTTTCAATCAGGTCACTATTATTTCTTCAATAAAGGTCATTTGCCAAACATTGGAACCTAAAAAGAACAGAGGCTCCATGACAACTAAGAAAGAAAGCAATTGATGCATTCCCACTTTGAATCAAATGAACATTAAGACTCACACAAGAGAATGAATTGCAAGGCTACTTTCATTAGGAAATGATTGCATACTCTCCACCACCATCAAAGAAGTACTAATAGTGACTAATGAGAAGCAAGGCTTGCCTCGTTATCATTGCCCCATAATCTATCACCGATGATAATATCCTTCGATTGATCAATGTCATGATTGGAAATGAAAATGGACTATTCTATTACCCCCTCAATAACAATGGTTGATGAAAAATGAAGGAAGTCTATTTAGTAACGACCATGCTTCTTTAGGAATAATTTAGATTCACCAATTTGCTGAATGCTTATTTTTTAGGGGAAGAATGATCATTGATAACCACTAAGTCGCCTTTAATTATAATGTTGTTGGGACACTAAGACTTTAACAATACTTTTCTAGTTTATCACCAATGATAATATCCTTCAATTGAACAATGTCATGATTGGAATGAAAATTGACTATTCTATTACCTCCCTAATAATAATGGTTGATGGAAAAATGAAGGAAAGTCTATTTAGTAAAGACCATGCTTCGTTAGGAATATTTGGGATCCACCAATTTGACTATTCTAATGGAAAGAATGATAACCATTGAGTCGCCTTCAATTATAATGTTGTTGGAAAAACAAGCCTTTATCAATTGTAACCCAAGTAACAGTACTTCTGCTTCTGCTTCTGCTTAATTATTCATCCCAAGAGAAAGGTTTTTTGAAGCTACTTTGAATCATATTACCAAAGGAGTCACAAATGACACATCCTACCCTGAAGGGACTCAGATTGCCACATGAAGCACCATCAAAGTTCATCTTTCATGTATCATTCAAGGGAGGGATCCATTTGATTTTTAATCTATCAATAGAATTAAGATGACAAGAGGACATTCCATGAACAATGCAGCCCAATAGTATTTTACTTTATGTTTCTCAAACTCCTTATTTAAAGGGTGCTTTTGCCAAGGCATCCAAAGTACGTCAATCATATGTGCCTCTTGCAAAAACAAAATTGAGAACTCCTGGAAAAAATATTCAAAGGTTATTAACTTACTTATGGAGGAGATGAGCGTGGATGACCCATGGATGCAACATCATGGGTGGGTAGGAGGACATTAGACAACACCCACTCATCAATGTGTGTCATATCCCCAAAATCGTAACATGACAATAGCAAAATCCATTCAACATCATTATAATTATAATTATTAGAGATAACATTATAACTATAAATAACATTATAACTATAAAAATATAAATACAAAAATTAGTACTTTGAATATTATAATCACGGAATGTATTAGATACCCCAAATATGAGGAATTGCAAATCATAAGTAATTGCCACGTTAGATAACTTATATTTTAATGAACCTGAATTCCGAAGTTGTATTTGTTCCGGAATAATGACTTTGTGGATGCAATGACTCCAGACTCTATTGGTATTATGACGCTGAGAGGACCCATATCGGGTGTTGGTTAAAAGCGACACTCTATTTCATAAGATCGGGAATCTCACCACCAGGATATAGTGTTATCACCAACGCCACCGATAGTCACTGGGAAAGCTTGTATACGTTTGCTTACAAGTCTGCACTATATTACATCTGAATGTAACAATCGACAGGGGTTTAGTTAAGTAATAAGCAATAGATATTAAAAGTATTAAAAGAGATCTTCAGTAAGCCTCGATTAGTTAAGGAGGGCAAATGTATCTCTTGAGTAGGAAAGAAAGTGAAGAACCACGACTTTTCCCATCATGTATATAAAAAGAGAATCATGGATAGATATCGGGCATGATATATATTAGGAGCGCTTTAAGCCATTGGAAAAGTAAAGCCATCTCTTACTACCGCCAAGTATCGACATCAATTCTAATTAGCTCAGACCACATATGGTGAGATGCAGGGGGCTCTACTAGTGGTCGTGAAGGATTGACCATCCAATGGATATCCTAGCTAAGCGTTGCTCAAACTACCATTGCGGAAATATCTACCATACGATTTAATTTATAAACTTGTCTCTGTCATGGCCAATGACTCTAGTCAAGATCATATCGGATTCGTTAATAGCCGAGAACACTTCCCTTGCTCGATGTCAGAGCATACTTAGTAATATATGGGAATCTTCTAAAATTGATTATAGCATCCTATTACCAACGGGGAGGTGGACAAAAGAAATAAAAGGGTCTACAGATCGAATCAACAAGAAGAAGAGCAGACCAACCAAGATAAGTCAGAATTACTTATTTTTATTCAAAATTATATCAAGTATCATAACTATTGAATGCACTCATATGTTCTATTATTTATGTTTACCATTCAGGTGGAATGCTCTAATCTAACTATTATATGCTATAGTTTATATTTACTTCTCTCATCAAGCAACCCTAAGAAAGGAAAAGGGATGGGAATAAGGATAAGAACACATTCTAAGAAAAGAATCAATTGCTAGCTGAAGGAACCTGGTATATAATATTTTTGAGTGTTAGAGCAGAAAGGTAAGTATAGCCTCCTTTCAGAATTTGAATAAATGGCTGTCTAACACAATCAATATGTGCATACGTCTGGATAAGCTTTGATTTACAAAGTGTTTGTTTTACAAACTCAAACGGAGTAGAAATAAAGAATAAATAACAACACAGATATATATCTATTGATTAGTAAGATCAGTAATGTAAAGCTAAGAAATAGGAATGTATAGAGTCACTAATTGATACAACTTGCGAACAATAAATAAATATATGTCAAATTATTAAAGACTTTTAAACCAAGTAAGACAATCTGAAGATTAATGAATACTATGTGTCAATAACACAATAATGTTGTGTGCCGCAATAATTGTGCGTCCTTAAGCTGCTATGACTTTACTTTGAAGAATAGACTTCAGGCCAAATTTCCCTTTCGCTAGTACTCAATAAGGATAGGGAGTTTGTGGAGGGAAAGGCTGGTAAATCATTCCATTGACGAACGGTCCCAAGAAAGGTGGGACACCTTGAGGGAGTCCACCTTGAGATCGTGCACGTGCCCTTGGCACAGTAAACCTACCATCCAATGAGGTTAGGAAAGAGAAAACAAGGAGAAGATCTATTCCAATCAAGAGTAATAAGTCATATCAATGTATGATGTGTTTATGCACTAGATGATAATGCATCTGCCTTATCCTTAAAATGCTCAATCTGGAGTTGTCTAATTTGATTTGGATTAAGGAACTGTTGTACCCCAAAATTAAATTTTTTGTTACACTTAGACATTTTGAAGAAATGATTAAAAGTCTTGTTAAATCTGTCAAAAAGGTCAAAATTGGGGTTTGTATGTCTTGCATGAGGGGTTTAAACTCAAAATTTATAAAATCTGACAATCTAGGTCTGCTCAGAGTGACCTAATCTACAAAACCCAGATCTCAGTTTTTCATCCCTAATTTTAAGAAAATTGCTATTTTTAGAAATTTTCTAAAAATAGTAAACTTTTTTTGGGTTTTTCTGGGTTTCTTTCGAAACAGATACTGGCAAAATTTTCTAAAAATAGAAAGTTGGTCTGTTAGGGTTCAAACTGATTTTGATTGGCTCAAAATACTTCCACACCAGGCTAGTGCAATCAAAATCACAAAACGATCAATTTTGCCCTAGTGGGTCTATTTTGCTTTTTCAGAAGCATATCAAGAACTTCGAAGTCATCAATGGAGGCCAATCGGTTGCCAAGCACCGAATAGAAGATGAGTTAAAGAACATGCACGATGAATAAAGGAGGGTGAAAATTGTGGAATTTTGACTAAGTCTGCTTGTCATGGGCGCCCTAGAAGAGAAAAGGCGCCCATCTTTTTAGGGCATCAAATGGTGGAATTAGGGTTTGAGCTCACAAGCAAAGTTGTTCAAAATCCTCCCAGCTCCATAGCGAGTCCGACAGTGCAGTCATCAGATCATCCAATCGCCTAGGATTCAAGATCGAACAGGGAGGTTTCAAATAGAAGAAAGAATGAAAATCTTGAAAATGTCAAAAAAAATTCTAAGTCTGAGAACTTTTAGTGCCCCAGGTGCCCAGGGGCGCCCAACTTTTTGAGGGGCCTAACTTAGCAGTTAGAGTTTGCAAATGGGATCAACCTCTTCAGAATTCAGTCAACTTTGCAACATATGTCTTCGTCAGAGCATCTGGCTTGTCAATCTCCGAAAAATCCAGATAGAGTTGAAGGTATAGAATGAAGGTTCAATTTGAGGATGAAAATCAGAAAAAAAATATTCTAAGTCTGGAGCAAATGGGCGCCCCTAGAAGAGAAAGGCATTGAAGTTTTCAGGGGCCTAAATGGATGATTTTGCCAATGAAGCCTCCAACGTGATTTCCTCAAAATTGATCAGGCTTTCAAACGAGACCACTAGCACGTCAATCAGAGTTGGTAGTCGGCAGATGCAGCAAGTAGAATAGAGGGTCTGACAAGAGCCAAACTCAAAAGCAAGAAGAAAATACTAAAAATGACTAGTGAAGTTGGGCACCCCAGCTTGCCAGGGGTGAAATATGCTAACCAATTTTTTCGATGAATTAACACACATAACCAGCACTTAATCAACTCGGTTAGCGTTAGCTCCAAATAGAAAACTGAACTTGAAATGAACTCACACCAAGAATGCACACTCAATCCCAATGAGAGATAGGTGCTGTCATATGGTGGAGGAGCTAAATGAAAATACTTGAAAGAAAACTACTCAACGTCAAGAATGTGCACTCAAGATCCCACTAAGGGCGAGGTGCTAACATATGACAGAGTGTTGAATTGAAAACTAGAAACTGATAGGCGGATAACTAGCCATGAAAAGCATTTTCCACACTACCACCAAACAGTGGGGGGAAAAGATTACAATTAAAACAATTCATCCGCTGTGGCGGGCATCCACAGAGCTGTGGGGATTCTCCACTATGAAAGTGGGTACAAGAGTGTTACAAATCAGATTATCCACACTGGCGGTAAACCATCCAGGGGTAATTTAATGACAAAACAATAAGTAATTGCAGAACTGGAAAATGGTTGGATTAGTAATGCTTAATCTCAACCTTTACAAATTAAACTCTGCAGATTACAAATTACAATGATAGCAAGTGAACCTTAGAAAAAGAAGTATGAATTCTTACAATCATATAACACTCCAAAACTGAAGTATAAGACCAAAAACTGAGAATTATAACAGTCTGATATAAAAATCAGAATTCTGGAAATTCAAACCAGCTACAGAGAAAATCAATGAAATGTTCATAACTCACTTAATTCACCTCCGAATTGAATGCCGTCTTTTGCTGTGTCTTCTTAGAAGGTAGGCGAACATTTTTTGATCATCAAACAGCAACCAAACAGCAGCTTTATTTCTGGCACAAATCCCAATGCTTCCTTGAATGGTACGGCCTTGAGCAAGGGCGATTTTGACAAGTAAAAATCATAAACTCAAAACTAAAATCTGAAACTCTCCAAAGATGGTCGCCTTGGGTGTAGGAATGGATTGGAAAAGTACCCACAAGCAAATTAAATTCACTCCAAAAGTTGTATGCAAAAACCACTTTCAGCTGTGACTGTATCAGCAACTTCAAAACTGGAAATTTCATCAAAATCTTCAACTATTGAGCTCAATCTGCTAGTGGATGAGAAGCAGCAATGAAAACCAACTAGGTGTTGTATTTCAAACACGAAATTGGATTGAAACTAGGAGGTAAGCATCCCTCGAAGTAAAAACCAAGTTGTCATTTTGAACAGCATAACATTAACATAAATTCATGGATAATCGGCTCTTCAAACAGCAATATATAAGCTTTAGTTGGCAAATGAAGCAACAAGAACTCTTCAAATTCAAGAAGTTGAATCACTTCAACTTCCAAAAGGACATCACATTTTTCCTTTTACTTTTTAGGAAATATCATTCAATTTCCCTTTTAGGCATCCATTTCATATTGCAACAATAAAGCATTTATTAAATAACTAAATGCTCACTTGACCCCTTTATGTCCCCTTCTTTAAAACAACTTGAAGTCATCAAGCCTAGGCATGGGGTACAACTTCAAGACATGAAAATTGACTAAGTCTGAAACTCAGTCCAAGGAGATAACCAAATACAATGCCCAAGCTGCAACTAATGAATTGCTAAAAATAGCAAACTGACAAATGCCAAAGCTAAACCAAATTGATGATGATGCTTCCCCCAAAAATGAACTTACTAAAAATAGTAAATGCCAAAAATAGTAAGTTAACTTCAAAACCATCAGAAAGCCAAACTGAACACTGAACTGCAAAGGATTGAATTGCTGCTAGATAGATACTGCCAAAAGATAGACTTGCTAAAACTAGCAAACTGCTATAAATAGTAAGTCTGCACAACATCCTCTGAACGCCAACTGAGCAGTATCTGAAAGAGGAAACCCTAGTTTTATACTTCAGCTTAGCCTACGAATTTCTGGAAATAGGCTAAATCCAAAAGAAGAGTGTATGGCCAAAATGGGGACATTACAAGGGGCGCCCAAGCTTTTGGTGCCTCAAATTCAATTGTTTGGCAAAGTGATCCCCAGGAGACCCCCCTTTAGATCATCTCAGCTCCACAACGAGCCCAACCATCAATCAATCTGACACCTAGATCTTCAAATTTGACAAGATCATCTGTAGAAGAGGAATTGATGAAGAAAAATAAAAGTTTCTAAGTCTAGTAAAGGTGGGCGCCCCTGGAGAGAAAGCGTGCCCAAGGTTTTGAAGCTCTAAATGATAGAATTTGCCAATGCAGTGCCTAAGATCACCTCGTTGGTTTTAGCCAAGTTATCCAGCAAAGCAAACGGTCAATCAATCGGATTAGCGTAGCTTCTGGAATCAAGATTTCATCAGAAGATCAAAGGGAAATGAAGAACTTGAAAATCATGCAAAAATGGCGAACATTGTGAAAGTTCAGTGCCCCTGAACGAAATGTGCACAGATGATTTTGAAGGATCAGACGAAGTTTTTAGCCAGAAGAGCCTCCAGGATGATCTTCTCAGAATCAGTCAAGCTTTGCAATGAAACATCCAACTCATCAAACGGATCAATCTGGAAGCCAGAGATCAAGGTGAAAGTAGGGGTTCAAAATTCTTAAAAGTTGAAAAACCCCAGAAAATGGCTAAGTCAGAGGGAAGTTGGCACCCCTGGAGAGAAAGGGCACCCAACTTGTCATGACTTTATCCAAATTTCCAAAATTTTCAAAATTGCAAGTTGAAGTGAATGTCCAAGTTTGATGTATGAGAAGATTTTAGGGTTTGCATGGATAAAAACAAAAGAAAGCAGAGCTATTTCAAACCCTAAGTCTATTTAAGATGTCTCTTCAATGCAATTTTCATCATTATTGCAGGTGGCGTCCCAAGGAGAAGAGTGGAGCAGCAACTTCAGAGTTTTCTTTTCAAGATTCAGAGCTTCAACTTGCTGATTTTCAAGAATAATTTTCAGACCAACAATATAAAACCTTGCTTTTTCATGCTTTTTCATGCAGAAGATCAAATTTTTGAAGGAGAAGGTCAAAAAATTTCAATTTTCAGCCATCTGGGTCTTTTCATCTCATTCTTCTGAAGAATTTTCAAGAAATTTTCTCAAGTTGCAGCAGCTGTTTTTTCCTTGCATGTCAGTGAAATCTTCAAAGTCTGCAAATTTTGATCATCTGAGTCCTCTTGAAACGTTCTTTTGAAGAAAACCCATATCACAGTTTTTTTAAGAAAATTTCAAATTCTAGGGTTGGCTGTTTTTTCAATCAGCCCTCAATGTTTTTCAAAACTAATCAACTGGGTTCATTTCTAATTGTATTCTGAACAAAACCCAAGTGCCAGCTTTTTCGGTGAAATATTGAAGAAATTAGGGTTTGCTGTTTTTTCAATCTAAATTCAAAATTTTCAAAAACGGGTGATTTGGGTTGTCTTGCAACGAAATTCTAAGCAAAACCCATATCTCAAAAAAAATTCCAAAAAATTGTCCATTGGAGGAAGAAAAATCAGCATTCTAAAAATAGTAAGTTGCTCAAAACTTGTCTGAACCTAGGCAAGTTTACAGTCATTCTTCAAGGTTTTCCAAAATGGAGTACACTCCCAATGATTTCAGGACCAAATCAGCTCTCTACCACGATTTCATCAAAATAGCTGAGATGGATTTGCATCACATCAAGCCGGTGTTTGATCTACACGCTTTGGAGAGCATAGGCAACACTACAATCAAAAACCTGGGACACTCTGGACTCCTTGCAGTAGCATCTATTCCTATTTCAATTCAGAGTCTAAATTCGTAATTGCTTGCATCAAGCATTGCAATCCGGCGACACGGGAGATGTAGTCAATTGATGGCAAATTGATCTGTAGTTTGAAACCTGACATGATCGAGAAATGCTTCTCCATTCCCCCTTGGCCTGAAAGCGTAACTATCTCAAAGGGCGAATGTGAAAGGATATGGGAGATGCACAAAGACAAATACAGTAAGAGGACTGCACAGAAGTGAATGAAAAAGAAAACATAAGACTCTGCCAAGTCACATTTCCATGATGTCAACAAAGTTCGGGAAAGCAGCCAATGAGGTTGAAAATTTCTTGAGATCAATCGCAAATGGCGAAGAAATCTTGGAAAAACGTAACTTTGCTATTGATGGTATAGATGCACCTAATCGGGACACAGTTTTCTGCTTTTTAGCGGATGTCATTGAGATTTAAAGCGGCTTTCATCTAGAAGCTTTATTTCTGCTTTCTTTCTATTCTTGGAACAATTCTTATCCATTCTTTGAAAAAGAGAAAGAAGATAAATTGTAATAGTTGGCATTTCCTACTTTTCCTACTTTCTTAGGTGTTATCTTCTTTTAGATTTAGAAATAAAGCTTGCTTGCTGAAGCTTTATTTCTGCTTTCTTTCTATTCTTGGAACAATTCTTATCCATTCTTTGAAAAAGAGAAAGAAGATAAATTGTAATAGTTGGCATTTCCTACTTTTCCTACTTTCTTAAGTGTTATCTTCTTTTAGATTTAGAAATAAAGTTTGCTTGCTGAGCAAGCCCTAGTTGTAAAAGCAAGGAGATTTTAAGGTTCCCTACTCCTCTACTTGCCTATAAATAAGAGCCTCTGCTCATTATTTTCTTTAATGGTTATTGTGATAGCAAATTGCGAGCCTATAATGCAGCAAGTTGTTATTTAGTGTCAGTTCACCTTGTGTTAAAACCATGCTAGTGATAACAAAACGCTAAGCCTATAGTGCCTTCTATTTGTTATTCAATTGTTGTTCATTTGTTTTATGATAGCGAATTGCTGAGTCTCTTTTAGCCAGCAAGTAGTTGTTGTAATTGTTGTTCCTTTTGTGTAAGAACAAGTTTGCAAGCCCCTTTAGCTGCAAAGTTCTTGTTCCATGCATGTGTTTAGTGTAATCTTTTGTTCCAAAAGTTTGAGAAATAAAGTCCTGAGCCTCTTTTGCCTCGATATAATGTCTCAAGTTTCCATCTATTGTGTTATACTTATATGATCTTAAATTTCAGCTTGCATTGAAAGTAAGTAGATGTATGTTGAAAGGAAAGTTTGTCTAAGTACGTTTATTGTGTTATGCTCATGTGATCTTAATTTCAGCCTACATTGAAAGAAAGTAGATGTATGTTGGGAAAGAGTTTATTTAAGCACTTTGTCAGAGAATCATACTTTATTCATTTATATTTCTCTTGCGCTGCATATTACTTGAGGAATTAGAAACGTCTTTAGCGTAAGTTAGTCATAGTTGGAATTCTTAATTAGAAAATCTCAGCTGCGGCGTCTTGTGTTTTATAAACCTTGTGCTCTAGCTGAACCAAAAAGATAGGCCAATTAGATTTAATTTACTTTCTTTCATATCATCAGCAAGAGGGAGCTTCCCCTCCTAATTTGAAGAGCAGTTTATCTGTGCATAGCTGTCCATTTTGAATCCGCATTCCAGAGGCGCGAATTTAAACACCAATAGGAACTATGTGTATTTGTCGGTAATGCGTGATATGCACAAGCCCTCAAGGCAAATTACATGTGCAAAATTAGGTGTTTTTTAAATAAATTTCTTGACCCTAACTTGTGTATTTTATGTCTCTAATAAGGGGAAATTACAATGTGATAGTTTTTGATAAAGTAGGCAGCATTTTCAGGGTGTTGTACCCTTCACATGGAGCCACAAGGGCCAATAGAGTCCAAGATCAAAAAGCAACAAAACAAAACACAAAAACAAAACCAGACACGGACTAACAACACTCAGACCAACAACAAACCAACAGTGGACTAGCTAGTATTCTCCCAATTCTTTGACAGCAGCTGAACCAAATCATCACCAATCCACTCCTAGTGGTTTTTAGCCTTCTTCATCTCCATCTCATCCTTCATGACAGCCAACAGGGTGCTAGTGACATAGTGAACTAATTTGACCATGAAATGGGTCAAACCATTGAATTTTTTGTCCATTTTGTCCATTCTTTCTTTTAGTACACCAAGCTCCTCCCCTCTGCCCATAGCGTAGTCGGGGTCATTTTGCTCAATATTTAGTGGTTCCGAAGAGTGAGAGGCTGAAAGCTCCTTCTGACCTTTACCCTTGTCGGGAATGGAAGAGGGACCACGGGCTTTCTCACCTTCTTTGCCTTCCGACACCTCTTCAACTCTGCTATCTTTGTTGTCCGACAACTCCTCTTCAGTGTCCAAATCCTTGACCAGCACTTTTTTCCCGTTCATTGCCAACCTGCTAGAGCGCCGAATAATGGCATCACATCCAATAACCACAGTCTCTGCCACCACCATATCATCCACTAAGTCCTTGCTCATAACATTTTTCCTTTTATTCAGAGGCTCCTTCTCCTCCTTACCTTTCTTTTTCGGGGCAGGCTTACTAAGAGTCTTAGCAGGGGTAGACTTGAGGTCACACAGGCTCACCGCCGCACTGGTTTGGGCAGCTCCCTCGATACCCTTAAGTTAAATGTGATAATTAAATATAAGGCAGACCCTTACTTCCTTAGGCCCACTCAACAATGACCCAAACTTCTAGATTCAGATTTTGAAAGATACCATTGAGGAGTTCAACCCTTCTAATGCAGTGCATGTAGTGACAGATGCAACATATGTGTAGGGAAACTAGGAAGTTAGTTGATGTTGATGTTTTAGCAGCTTCGGGCTCATCCTTCCAGCCACAAGTGAAGACATAAAATTGCATATAGCCTTCGGCTATTTATTTTATTGGGATAATTAAGTGAAGAGGCACTTCACTTGGCAACATTACATTTTCTCTTGGCCAACCTTCCTTGTATTTTGTAATTATAATACTCTCTTGTGGCCGACCTTGTACATGAAGAGGTGCGACCTCTCTATTATTTGTGTATTTATACAAGGTCATTTCTCCTTCATTTCATGATCAAGCAAGTTCGTCTCCTTCCTACTTTCAAGTGCGATTTCTTCAAGATACAAGTGTGAACTCTTCTAGGAGAAGATTATGAATTCTTTAAGGTCAGATTGAAGATCAAGTAAGAGCAGATTACTTGTTTATTATTACAGTCATTGCTGGTGCTGAATCTTGGCCTTGTGATTGGCCTCATTGTAAAGAGTATTGTTGCCATTGTTTATATATAAGAGATATATTTCTTGTTGGGTTTTTCTCCCTCAAGAGGAGGGTTTTCCCAGGGTATATTCTGTGTTATTGTGTCTAAGTTTTGAAATAAAATTCTGATTTTATGTCTGATCACAAAAACTAGCATGGTATCAGAGCGGGTTTATGCAAAATCTGATCAAAATTATCAAGCAGTCAGAAGGAGATATGGTTTGGTCAATGCCATGATTGGTTTCTCAAATCAATCCTAGTGCAAAATTATGTGGATGAGTTTAGCAAAGCAATCTCTGGCTCATGTCTTCACAAGCACTCGAAATCATCTTCAAGCAAACTATGGTGGAAGTCTTGCGATCTCATCCTTATTTGGTCGCATCATTCTAAAGATTCGTCGCACCTTCAACAAGAATATACAATATTAAGTGTCGAGTTTTCTGAGAAGTGAATAGCGAGTTGGGATTGTTGGGGTTGTATGTATTTGTGTTGATTATGAGCTCTCTTCCACATCTTGTGTTTGTAGCCGCTATATATTACGTTTAATGAAGATGAGGATGAATAGAGCTACATTAGATCAAACCCACCCTACTAGATGGTGGATGTGGCATGACAAGAATGTACTAGAGTTGAGGATACTTGCCACTCATCAACTTTCATAGATTGCTAGTTCATCTGTTGCAAAGAGTCGGTCCACATACAATTTTCTTTAGTAAGTCAAGAGGAATAGGCTTACCTCTTGACAAGCGGAGAAGTTGGTGGCAATGCATAGTGCCTTGAGACTTCAAGATCAACAAACTCTTGGGTATTATCAAACTCCAACCACATATTGACATGTTGATCCCAAAAATGCCACATAGATTGGTGAGGAGGCACATGAGTGATTGGTTGGGGTTCCATTGGATGAGGCAGCCCCTCATAGTGGCAACGAATCAAACTCTACCCCTAATTTTTATACAATGTTACCAAATGTTGATTAGTGGCAATGACATATTGCCAATGTTTTTGGTATTTTGTAGTTGAAACTTGCAACCTTTGGCCATTTTGTTGTAATTTTTATATAATATATATGCACAATGGCCAATAAAAACAATTAAATTTTGTTAAGTTGTTTATTGACTCTCATGTGAAATCTCAATTCAAGTCTATTGTTATGTATCAAAGTTCTTAATCTATATGATGAATGTCTTATCACTGTTATCATATGAATATTTGAAATTTCTTTATATTTTTAGAATTTTCCTTTTTTTAACAGTCATCCCCTAAAAATGGTCTCCCAAAAAATCCATCCTAGAAACACATTCCCTATCATCCCCATCTCCCCTTAAAAATGGCCTCCCAAAAAATCCATCCTAGAAACACATCCCCTGTCATCCCCATCCCAAAAAGCGGGTGTAACATAGCATTTAATAGGTCAGCATAATGACAGTAAATAGGTTTACTTTTTTGGTGTTAGAACCAAAATATTCTCCTAACACTTGTAAAGAGCCAACATATAAAGATAGATTGCATAATTGAAGAATGAGGAAAGCAAGGGCCAAAAATTAAAGTGGGCACAGCTAGTTAAGAACCCAAATAGCACAATCCCAACATGAAACAATAAAAGAGGCACATAGACGTTTGCCAATCTACCAAATTAGTGAATACATTCCATAAATCACCCTTATGGTAAGGCTTCACATAAAATTATCTTTAACTCGGTATTTCACAAAACCATACTTAAAGAAGGTTGAACTCCAGATGATCCTTCAATAGAAAAATCCAATTTCAGCAAAATTCAGAATGCAACACAGATGACAATTAAAATGTAATACTCTCTAAATACCCTTAGCTCAATAAAATAGGATAGGATAAACCGATGGCAGCCCATGACTACTTAACCACCCGTGTTATGAATGCCACATGTTGGCAGCTCCATAACCTAATATACTGTAGTCTACCAAAGCTCCATGCAACATAGAACATTGCAATATTATCAGTTTATTTTCATAAATTCCATACATTGTAGACTATGATACCAAAGGTACATGCAACATATAACATCTGGCAATAGTACACAGCAGTTGAATAAAATTTAATTATTTCACATTGCATCACAAAAATGTACCAGAATCTATCGCAAAAAATAAAACTCAACTGTACCAGAATCTATATCAAAAATTCCTTACCTCCGGATCTGGCAGGTCGGTAATACATTCCACAATCTTCTCCAATTTAACACCATCAAATTTGGTAGTAAACCTGTAAATTCATGGAAAGGGACATTGTTTAGTAACATGTCCACAACAAGACAACTGGAACATTCAATCGATTTTAGAAGGAAACCATAGGCATGTTGTTAGTAGACATCAGAATTACGTAAATGGGCACTGCCACTTGAAATACAGTCTAAAAGAAATAGAAATGCATACTCTCTAACAGCAGCATCCCCTCTCTTTCGAACATCCTCAACAATTGGGCCAACCTGAGTAACAAATCCAAAGTCTTGTGTCACCGAAACAACCACATACATGATAATTAAACATATTGCCAATTAAGAGAAATTGTCCGTGAACACAGTTGTGAGAGCTGAACATGCTATTTGTAACAGATAAACCCCTAGATGGTTTAGGGTTTAGTGTTCGGTAGGGAAAAACGTACCACGCCAAAAATTGAAGTAAAATCAATACGAGGGCGAGCCTTGAGATCATGAAGATCTGAAGACTGCAGGTCTGAGAGCCTGTATGTCTTCATTGTCGACCTGGGGAGCTCAATTTTTGTGCCTGTACAACCTAATTTATTTGTAAGATTTGAACTCTAACTAGAAAACAAGAAAAGCAGATGTTTTAAAAAGAAACATTATTTACCTGCAGAAGAGCGAATAGTGAGCTTGTTTTTCCTCGTACTGATCAATGGATGTTTGAGTGGCAAAACTTGTTGAGCTGAAGGGTAACTTCCTAACAAGCTCTTGCTGAGGTTCATAATTCTCTACAACGAATGAATGCAGTCTCTGCGGATTCAAACCCCGAGTGTTGAAACGTTAAATGACCTTCACCGAAGACCTTTACACTGAATATATGTGTATTTTATTACAGAGAGTTATCGAGCAAACAAAATATTAATTAAAATTTAGAAGATGATGGGAAAGGCATTAGCAAATAGCAGGTCTACTCAGGGCAAGGTACCATGCCCTGTTTAATAGTTCCTTCCATTTTTTTAACAGCTCAGTAATTCTTTTAAATTGTAATTTATTTTAATTATAGTTTTTTAAAATAATTAAAATTATAGTTATTTGTGTTAATATGGTAAAATTTGGAAGAAAATATAAAATTGGGAGGGAAAATGTGTATAGTTATGTGGTATATTTTTTATTATATGGTTGTTGCATTCTCATTATATTTTCACAACTTGTAATAATCTTATTATTATAAGATAAGATTTCAATTTATACTTAATATTTACTTTAAATTCTAAGCAACAAATCTAGATAAACATTCACATAGGACCGCCTATTACTCCACAAATATATAAGAGCACTCAAACAAGCAATTTGATCTAATAATAAAAGTTGTTCAAAGAAAAAAATTATAAGAGAACTATATATATATATATATATATATATATATAAACTTGGTTTTATGAATAAGATAAGTAATACAATTGAAATAACTTGATTTAGAGTTATGACAAATCATATGATGGAATTTAGAAAATTGAAAATTGAAAGAAGTGAATATATACTTAGTTGATTGTGGCAATTTGTATATAATTGTCCATTATTTTGATCATAACTTTTGAATCATAACTCAAAATCATTTATTTCTATATGTATTAAAACAAAAACCAAAAATCTAAACTAGATCACTCACAAAATTTCGACTTGGGTAGAATATGTATGTGAAAAAATGAACTAAGTCATATTTGTGGATTGTGGATCTAAACCCAACATGCATGTCTAAATTATGCTTGCACAAATGAACTAGACAAAATTATCACTAAGAATTTAATCACTTTCATGTCTACTACCTAGTCAAAAGAGGTGTCAATAAATGTTGTTTAGGATTTTGTCGTCTTTGGTCAAACTCTTGTTGTCAATTTAATAGTTTGATAAGTAGAATCAAAGACAACAAGCAAGCATATAGTGAGTGTCTGAGTTGTTGATGTAAGTTTGTTGGAGTTGATTCCTCGACGATACAACTCCCAAAGATCACCTGCAATCAAATACATGTCACAGAAAGAGAGAATAGCAGGCCAAGAGTTATTGATCTAAAAAAGTATGAATCATTATGAATGTGCATCTTAATGATTATACAATAAATAATCCTTATAAAAGGATAATAAACCTAGAAATCCTAGGTGAGGATAAAGCAAGATCATGACATGTGTCCTCATTTTATGACATGAGACATAAAAAGAACATGACCTAAATAAGCTTAAGTAATTAGAGTGAAAAGGGACCCAATGATTAAGTAAATAATTAATTAGGAAATGTCTTTTATTCTAACAAAGTTGATGATACAATGTTGTTGTTCTATGATGCTACTTAATCGATAATGACAATTGTAATGAGATCTTATGGATGGTTATGACGAGTTGAGGTTTGGTCTTTTATACAACTTAGTGTACAATTTGAATTATTTCACACATTAGTTCATTAGTTAATTCATAATAGCTATAGTTGGAAAGGAAGGAAAGGATTTCCATTTTAAATTTCAAATTTCAAATTTTAGAGGTCAATTTTGCAAACCATGGAACTAACCTAGGTCAATCCTATATTTAAAAATTTTGACCTAAGAATGGATAAAGTGAGGAACAAGATTGGTCTTTATGGATGAGTGGATATAAAATAAAATCAAATTTAGGTTGTTTGTCCACTTTCATTAAAGAATATACCAATTTGTACACTAGTTGTTGCCTTAGAAACAACTTCATCAAAAATACGCCCAAAACAAAGGGGAAAGTGGAGAATATACATTTTGCACTATTACAAATAATATATCTTTCAATTTTGTAATAAAGGGGATAAGTGCATGGATATGGGGGCCAAAAGAGGGTCAAAAGTGGTATTTTTTAATCAACAAAACCTAACTTCAATGACTAATTTGCAAGATATCTCTACTCAAAATTTAAAGATGTGATAAGAAAAAGAACTGTTGTACTCCAAATCTAATTTATAAACTACTAAAAAAATGGAATGGTTAAGATGAAGTGTCAAATGCTAAGTTTGTATAAAAGTGGTCATGTTTTTATCACTAAAATATCTTAAAGTGTTTGGTGTGTACATCCTCCTCCTTCTTCCCACCCCACAAATTTTGTATTTCATTAAACATTATTTTAAACTTATTAGTTGAAAGATAGTTAAGAGTGTGTACAAGTTTTATATTTTATTTTTTAGTAAATTTTTGAAGTGGGTGTGTTCTAAAAAAATAATCATTAAGCATGTGAATCAACTAACTTCTAAAAAAATAATTAAAAATACTTTTTTTGCGTGCAGAGAATTAACCATAGAACATTTTTTAAATAGATGAATAGATTAAAAATATGAATAAATAACACACATATTTGAAACAATGAAAACATCATTTAAAGAAATTCAAACAATTATTTTTATGTATTTAACTATAAAAAAAAATCATCTGGCTAGAAAGTTAAGAAGTAGTTTGATATTTTGGCAATTGTTTTGAGAATTTTTATTATAAAATGCATAAAAGTGACAAGGATGGAGTTTGAATATGAAAAGAAGCTAATAGTAGAAACACTTTCTACACTAATTAATGAGGAGAGAAAAGCACACAAAATATGATCTAATAATTTTGAAAGAAAAATATATACACAAAATATTATGATATAGTGACATAATTTTCATCATAGGAAAACCCTTTCAAGAAAAAATGAAGCCTCCAAATCTTGATCAATATATTCATAGTACCAATCTATTTACAATACATCAACAACCTCAAGCTTTCATAGGAGAACAACTAACACAAGTCTAGATAAATTTTGGCACTATAACCCCCTATAGAATTGTATTATATTATTGTGGAGGAGGAGATTAGCTACCCTTGAGTCTCTAGGACAAGAAGAATCTACAATGAGCAAATGGTCCTCAACTACCTCAAAGTAAAAGCTCATGTGACAAGAGGAAATTGTTTATATTTTGTGTTTTATGATGTTTTAAGAAATGAGGATTTTAGAGATCAAAAGAGTGGACTTCAAAGGTTTCATAAGCAAGTTGACTGGTTCTCGACTAAGGATGACAACACAGCATGCAAATGTCCCCGTGGTGTGTTGTGCTCTTATACGGTCCAAGAATAGAACTTGTTGATAGAAATGCAATGAGTCTACTAGCTACTTAGAGGCTAAAATTTGGAAGTTTTACTAGACTAACAAAATGATAAAAATAACATAAATAACATGAAAAGGACTAATATGTGTAGATAAGATATAAAAAAATGAAATGGCAAAGTGAAAAAGAAGAGAACAAACTCACAAGAGGTCCAAAACTATGAAGCCTCTCGCAACGCTCTAAATCAACAACCTACACTCATGGAAATGGGGGAAAATGTTGAGGTTATTTAGGGGTTTTCCTTAGTTGAACCCCTATGTAGGTGTTCTCACCTCCATGGACAAATAGATAAATAAATAGAAAAGAAAGTAGACAATAGAAAAATAAATTGACAAGATAAAGAATATGAACACATTAGAATAGCAATATGCTACTAAAATATAGACAATAAGTGCAATGAATAGAGTTTAGTTACCCTCCCTTTAGCAATCTTGTGATGTTGAAGGACAGTATGCAACACTCTGGACAAGCCAAAAGAGCCAAAGGTTGATTTTGAAGCCAACACGTGAGATCACTTGAGAGATAACTTGAGAGAAAATGGTGTAGAAGAGAATGAGAGCTTTAAAGTGAATGAGTACAAGAATGAGAGAATAGAATGAATGAAAGAATGTTCGAATGGAGAAAAGGCATGCAAGAAGGTGTTTTTGATACATTTGCAACCCATAGAGGCATTACACTTCACAGGTAGGCAAAAGTGTAACATCCCAATTGCCATAGAATCAAGAATCTTTTTAGGACATTTGCACGGTGCACAAATGTATGTGCATCACAGTAGCATCCCTGAAAAAAATTCACTTGAAAACCAAAAATAAAGGGGTTAGGGATGAAATTAAGGCTAGGGGAAAGGGGAATGCATTATCATCTTTAATTAGGCTAAAGAGGAGGTTATGGAGTGTGAAATTGCACGGGGAAAAATTTTACGACACTATATTTTACCCCCACTTTAGTGAATATATGTATTCCAACATGTGTGAGCTAAAGTAGATAGAAAGAGGTTGAAGAGAATATACCTAAGATGAAGAGGATGCAAGTATTTGATCCAGTATATGTGATAGAGAAGCTAAGCTAAGCTAAGATGTGAAGAGGACACGGGTCTTCCATCCTACAAAGTTGACTATAGTCTCACCACAAACATGTTAGTTGCAGACAAACATGTTAGGTGAAAAATTTAAAAATAGATATGATAAAATCTAAAGACATAAATTTATTAGATAAAAGATAGTGTTGCTAGGTATGCTAGTTATGCTAGAGACCATATGACAAGAAGATAGGTCTATGGCTACTACAAATTACATTGTAGGACAATCATAGAAGAGACAAGTCTAGTTAGGTTGCCCCCAAGCTAGACAATGAGATCAGGAGACATCAATATTTTTAAGACATATTATATAAGAAAATAATTAGACATGATAGCCCCCCTTAGAATGATGTCTGCTACACAAAGAAGCACATGTCATTCTAAGGAGAAGAAAATATGGAGAGATGTTGTGGAATGATACACATGGCGAGATGTATTCGTGGCATGAGAGACAACACATAGAATCCATAATGTATCAAGAAAGCAGAGACAAAGAAATCAAGATCACGGGGGGGTCCAATTATTCAAGGTCAGAACTGATCATAAATATAGTATAATTTGTATGAATTGTCATCGCCCCCCAAATAGATCAAAATGAGAAGAAAGGCAAATGAAGACAAAGTAAAAGTCGGGTCAACATGGAAGAGGCCTAAATGCCCCCACACTTTCCATCATTTCAAATGTGAAAGCCAAATTGTACAACACATAGAAGAATGATGAGACAAATAGAAGAAGTTTTACGACATAATTTATCTCTTGTATCCAAGTACCTACAAGGGTATCAAGGGTTCTCTAGGTGAGAGATTAAACATAAATAAACAAGCACGGGGGAACATAGACAAACATACAAATCTAATATAAAGATAAAGAAGAGGTACCACTCTAGTTTGACACCTCCAACAAGTCATCTTGCTCCCAATCTAGATCATTGTAGGGGGAAGGAAGATGCACTTGTAGGGGGGATAGCAAGGGTAGTGCCTATTGAATCACCTATAGAAAGAGCCAAGGAGGAGGCCACCTCAACATTCTCATCAATAATATCTTGTGAGGCTAACATCATAGACATAGCAAAGATGGAAGAGAGAGTGGGAATATCCTCCACCAAGTCAAGCATACACTTCTTTAGAGTGAAATGTTGGACTAAATAGGAGGATGAACTAGAGAGTCATTGTTGACCTCTAAAAGAGGGGCAATGACAATCTCTAGTGAAGGAGGTGACATGCTTGTCACAAGAATGGTACAAGCCAAAATAGAATAAGATGAAGAAGGAAAATAATACTTTTTGCAACCACCATTTGACATGAGGTCATTCTCCAACTTACGCTTAAGTGGAGGATGCAGAATCCTTGCATCAAAAGCAGAAGAAGCAAGAGCAGGAGGAGGAGCCACAATAGACACCGCCTTTGTGTGAGGCATTTCAATGAGATAAATGAAAGGAGGAAAATTTGGTAAAGAGGTGATCAAGGGAGGGTCCACAGAAGGAGCGATGAACACTTGCACCCATTTAGGGTGAGGTTCATCAGGATTCGTCGAGGAAGTTGGAAGCAAGAAAAAGGCAATGGGAATGGAAGCATGAGAAAAAATAGAAGTGGAGACAAGAACAAAAATATAAGTAGAAGAAGAAAGAGGAATAGGAGGCTCCCCCTTAGTCTTTTGTAAGGCCTTTCATTCTCGGGCCAATTCCCATTGATGATGCTCATGCTCACACATAAGTTGATTGTGACGACTATGGGAACCAAGAAGGGAAACTTGAAAAGGCTCTAGGGAATCTTGTTCTATCAGGGGATTGATCTCCACAACCATTGTCAGTGGAAGAGAAAACTCTTGAGGGTGTTGTTTCACCAAAGGAATGATCTTCAAAACTATTGTCAGTAGAACAATAAATGCTTGAGGAGGAATATGAAGAGACATAGAAATAGGTACTAGGATATTAGACATGATCCCTTTCCCATTGTCCTCTTTAGAAGTAGGTGGAGGAATAAGAGGCCTCAGAGGTCGAGAATCAGGAACAACCCCATGTGAATGCTTCCCCTTACCATATAGGGTGGGTTGAGGAACCGTGGGTAAGACGAGAAGCTGGAACACCTATAGTTTAGACTTCCACAACACAAGCACCTTTCATTTTCCTGTGTTGGGCATAGTAGAATGAACTGAGGACATTGCCAAGGGTTGTGACGTCACTAAAAAATAGGACTTGGTGATAGAGAAGGCCTAAGGGCACCGAGAGCTTGCTTGTTCTCAACCTTCAAAGAAGAAGGTGCAAGGGACAAGGGACATTCTTGCACATGCATAGAGGCCTTTATAGAGATCACATGAGAAGAAGGTGGGAAGATAGCATCAGAGACCAACCCTCTAGTCTTGTACCTAAAGTAGGCCTTGTAGAGAAAGTCCCCTCTAGGTGGTAAGGGTCCAGCTGGAGCAAGCCAAAAATGATCTAGGGAAAAGCCCCCACATGACATGAGTGTTTTATATCCAGTGTCTTAGATAGTATACACCATGGCATCATGAGGAAACTTCAAACACTTGTGGACAATTGAGGCAACCACATTCACGGAGACTAGCCACAGAATGCCTAGTCTAACCCTAAATATGTCAAATTCAGGTATCACAAAAAATGGGATTTCAAGAGGTTTAGGTCCAACAAGGACCAACAAAGAGATAGAGCTAATAGGAGGGGCAAAAATACCATCATGAGTATGAATCTTGGTTTGTGACTCATCATATCTCTCCTTTTATAGATTATTTATAAAGAGGGTATCCTCTGTGATGACATTGACCTGACTAGTAGGGTCAACCATAATGTTATTCATGATGTTATCATTGACTCAAGTTGGTATGTATAACGAAGAAGGTTCCATGTTAATGGGAAAGTTACGTGGTGTAAATGTTATGTCAAGTGTCTTATCTGCATGACTTGAAGGAGGGATATGAGTGAATAAAACCATCTTCACGTATTTAGATGGGCTAGGCTAAGAAGACGAAGAAGCAGATGTTATCAAATTAGCTAAATGGGAAGGGAAAGGATTTGTGTATATCTGTAGCTGGTTGTTAGGCTTGGCTATAGATTGAAGAGCACAAAAATATACTGAGAGGGGGGGTGAATCAATATATTAACAAAAATTTACCCTCTCAACTTTTTTCAACTTTAACCTCTAACACAATATCAAATAATGAAACAATATGAACAAGTTGACACCAAAAATTATACTTCATATTTATATGAGTTTACAATGACCATAGGCACCAACCTACTTGAATCATCAATTATATAATTTAGTAGGCACCAACCTACAAGGATCACCAACCCCTAACTCTGTTTGTGAGCACCAACCCACTTGAAGCACCAACTCCCTCTTCAAAACTTGTGAGCACCAACCCACTGGAAGCACCAAATCCCTCTTCTGAATTCGTGAGCACCAACCCACTTCACATAAATTTGAATTTCCACCTTGATAGTTTTGCTTCTACAATGGATAATGGACAATTATATCTTCAAAAATTTCTTTGTGTCTTCTCAAAAATTCTCTCCAATATGCTTCACTATGCCATGCTTTTATCTCCCTCTTGAAATCTGCATATTCCTCTTTTAGAACTACATACGTCTCTTTTGGATTTGCATGTACCTCTACTGGTGTATTGACTTTTTCTTTATCACTCAACACAACTCACTTTTCAATCCATACCATGCACACTTCATATAATCTGAATTGAATCAAATTTATATATATGTTTGCTCAAACATTACAACCCTTCATTCTACCAACATGTCTCTTTGAAAATTGATTTTTGATCTTGTACTCTTTCATAACAGATTGTACAACTCCATAAACTAATTTTTAAATTATAAATCTGAAGTGGCATCTCTAACATGGATTGCATCTCTTCATGTGCATTAGTGATCAACACTAGAATAAATTACGCCCTTTAGTAAAATTTGATTTTAAAATTTATTAATTTCTGAATGGAAGATCGCATCATTTCATATATTGTCGCCTTGATCTTAATATTTGTTTGATTAATCATTGTTTTTAAAGAAGTGTTTCATTTAGTGTAATCGCTACCACTTAATGGTATGCTTTATATCATAAAGTAATTGCTTTAAGTAATGTTCTTGCCATTTACCAACAACTTACTCTATGCCACGTATAAAATATTTTTGTATTATGCTCAGTTTGTCTTTTTGTGGTTTTGTCTTATATGCTCCTTTTCTATTAATATAATCTCCTTCAGATTTTTGGTTTTTCTTCCTACATCAGATGCTTGAAATTTGTCTTTTTCTGCACTTCATACACAATAGCTTAGTTACAAGGTTGTTTTGTCTCTATTTGACCTCTTAAAAAGAAGCCTAATATCTCCTCTTTTTTGCTACAATATATGATTGTAGGTGACAACAATAATTAAAGCCTCTGAATATGATTCGTCTTATTTATTTTTGTCTTATTCAACTTGTCTTATTAAATTACTACATATAACCAAACAGATCTTGTTTGATATAATCTTAATAAAATTGTTGCTCTCCTTTATATGAGTCATCTTTAATTTCTATGTATTATCTTGACATCAATGACAAATTCCAATTATCTATATACCCTTGACATCAATGACAATATTTCCAACAAACTCCCCCCTTATCATTGATGTCAACACAAACATTCTTGCATTGATCCCCCTTACTCTATTCCTCTCTTTTTCAAATGCTCGTCCTATCTCCAATTTCTCCCCCTTTGACATCAATGGCAAAGGGATGTTCATCAACCTTTTGTCCTTCAAAGAATCTAATGTATTCTCACATCAAATGGATCCTAGGTTTCCTTGAATGAACCATCCCCCTATTGGAAAAAATATAGGATTAGGGACCCCCTTTCTTGTACAAATTTCCCCAATGGTTCATTTTGGTGAACTTGAAATTTGGACATACATTTTTTGATTTGGAGTTTACTAAGGCCTTAGATCTAAGTTGCATTCATTCTTACATTGTATCTTGCATTAGTGAAAGTGCACCTATGGTTTCTCATATTTGCATTAGTGAAATTGCATATAGGTTACATTTTTGCTTGCTTGTATCATTTTATCTCATTGAAAAACTGAAAAAGTGCATTGTCAATCATCCTAATTGCATTTAGGAACATTGTTATTACATTAAAAATTGAACAAATTGCATTCAACTTTGCATCCAATTGCTTGTCATTAATTTCTTTTTCTTGCATTCATGTGCACAGTTTTCTATTTCTAAACATTAGGTCCCCGAGTGGGCAACCTAGGAACACTATTATCAACTCAGATTTTGATTTTTTTTTTGAAAAAAACCTCTATTGTGACTAAAATTCCCTTACTGGTGTCTTAGTCCCTCTGTAGGTTTTTGGCTCAAAACCCTATCTGAGTTGTTTGCTATCTGTTTCAGTTTTTGGAACCTCAAAATTTCATCAGCAGGACCAAGACGCCCTTGTTGGTATCTTAGTCCCTCATGATTTTGAAGTTTCAACTTTTAGGGTTTAAATCTAATTTTTTGTGATTCTGTTTATTGCTTTCAGTTTTCTGTTATAGTTTGCAAAATTACTATTATTTCAATTTATTTCATTTCAAGTGTAATTGCAAGCATAGGATATTGTGTTCATTGCACTTTATTTGGTTTATCCCTTTCATGAGTTGTACTAATTGGTGTCCTACTGCTAATACAGTGATGAGATGAAGTGTGAGACTCGTGTCATCTTGCAATAAAACACTCGCTGTGGACTGTGGGTTATCTAGCTCTCTTACTCCTAGTGTTGGTACTAGTTCACTAGGTATGGATCATACCTTTGATAACTCTTTTGCTATGCCTACTTTACCTACAAGTGCTATGCCAAGTGTTTAAACAATGGTTGATCATATCCCTCAAGAAAACATAATAAAAATGCATGAAGACCTAGCCCATTTTGTAAGATATCGTGAGTACTAAAAACATTTCCAACACTGTTATACCTGCCATAGATAGTATTCATTGCATGATGGAAAGTGATGAAGGACTATAAGTTGTGCATAATATAGCTCAAATATTTGGAAAAAATCTTCCTTCCACCACCAATGGTGCTCAAAATTCAAACAATGTGTAAACCCAGGGTGGAATTCAAATTCCTCCCTCTTCAACCATAACCTCCATTCCCACCTATACAAATCCTCAAATGATCACAATGATGCAACCAACTAGTATTGTACTTTCTACCTCAAACATTTCCACTAGTGCTCCTTACACCTATGTGGCATATAACCTAATATCTCTTCCTACAAGCTATCCATTCACTTGTCCTTTCAACACATACACACCACCACCATATTCACCTCCATCTCAAACCACAAACAATGAACCTATCATTAACCACCTTTTACAAAACCTTTCATCCCTTCAATGTCAAGTTTCCACCATAAATCAAAATCAAAATGGTCCACCTTCATACTATGTCAAAATCAACCCACTCTCTTTGGATATATTGAGAACTCTGGTGCCACAAGGTATAGATATCCCTAGATTCGATAAATATAGAGGAAAGGGAGATCCTACTAATCATGTTAATGCCTTTACTGCTTTGTGTAGTGACTTTATCCTTGAGGACAAACTTTTGGCTAAGAATTTTCCTCAATCCTTGAAAGATTTTGCCTTGGATTGGTTTTTACATTACCAAATAACTCAATTTGTTCATTTAATGAACTTGTTGAAGCCTTTATTAACCATTTCCAAGTGCATATAGTTCTTGAAATGACATTAGCTGATTTAATGAGATGTAAAAAAAATGAGGGTGAAAAAGTCATTGACTTTATTTCATGTTACCAATCACTTTATTCTCAAATTAGTGTGAAGATTCTCCATCCCCACCTTCAAAAGATATTCATAGAAAATTTACAAAGTAAGATACAAGACAAGCTTACCATGATGAAATTCCCCTCCTTCATTCACTTATGCACTGCCCTTCGAGATTATAAGAATTCCATAGGTATTCATGAACCAAAAACCACCTCTACCCATCTTGAAAAGTTTGAACCTTTAAACTAAAACACCTACCAACCTTTAAAAAATAAAAGTTTCCTTCAACTAAATTCTACCTCCCAACCTACCCAACAGGTTGATGCCCAAGTAGTTGCTATAAAGAACAGTAATCCTTATATATTTGGGGATCCACAAAGATAATTTACTCCCTTACCCAACACACTTCAAAATATCATGACTCAACTAATAAACAAGAAGATGCTTACCTTGCCTCTTGTTCAACCTCTTGACCCTAGCAATGCATTTCCTCCGAGCTTCAGATACAATGCCTATTGTGCTTATCACCAACAAAAAGGACATGATACATAACATTGCAATCATCTTAAACATCTTGTGCAAGACCTCATTGATTCTAATCATATTCAAATTGGGGGTATAAATGACAAAGGTAATAAATCTATAGCTTCTCCTAACCAAAACTTGCAAATATTTACCAATCCCATGCCTAACCACAATATTTCATTTGTTAAGGCTAGTGAAACTAAGACCAATGTGATGAGCATTGACACAAATGATGATAACATGAACAATAATGAACAAAATCCTATAGATGATGATGAAAAAAATCCTATGGATACTAACGACCAAAGTCCTATTACTACAATGATAGGAGTGACTGAAATTGAGCCTCATAAACAACAAACCATAATGCCCATTGACATTACTTTCTCTTCAAAAGAAACAATAAAAAATGCACCTGATGGTCCTCTCTACATAACTGACAAAATCAAAGACAGGCCCACCCATGGGATTTTAATTGATTTTGTCTACAGAGAGATGTAATCATAGAGGAACTCATATATGTACATGAACTCACTCAAGATCGATATGATAAACCAAAATCATGGATTAAAACACATGATGGTTTTGCTCGTGCGACAATGGGATCAATCACACTCCCTTTACAAGTAGGATCGAAGAAATTAAATGTATCATTCTCTATCATCTCTAATTTGGATCAATTTCATGTGAAGTTAGGCTACAAATGACTTAGCTTCATGAATGTGGTCCCATCCGTTGTCCATAAGTGCTTAAAGTTTCTAGTCAACAATGAAATATTCACTGTGAACCATAGTGGATTTAGACCTCTATTTTCCTATGGAAATTTTCCTTTAGACTATTTTTGGCCTGAGCCTGTGGAACCTATAATACCACATGGGGACTTCCTTTTCCTATCCTACCAAAAGTTAAAAGAAAAATGCATAGCCACGTTATCCCTTGCAAATTTTCCTCCACCTATGATTGCACCTTTGCCCCTTGAAGAAAACAATATTGAGCTTAAAGCCCTATCAACTAATAAATATCCATCCATAAAAAATACCTTGCCTATTTCCTACAGAAGGCCAAGGGAGAACCAAACAACTCCTAATCTGCCTCCTAAGAAAACTTATAAATCCAAAGAGAAAATGGTTGAAAAACCTTCCATGGTTTCTTCAGTTCTTCCCTCACAAGAAGAAAATGAACCTATTGTTGACAAACCTACTCCTACACAAATGCAACTTGAAAACCATAATAAAAGAAATAAAAGTACTAGAGAGTGTAGGCATAGACGTTGTGCTATTACTCGAAAGATGAACGCAAAGAACAACATATAAAATCAAAATTCGAATATGACATAAGCAATAAATGAGGAGCCTCCTCTAATACTAGAACCAACAAATCCTATGTCTCCAACACAACAAGGACTAGCACCTTCTATGCATATTATTGTTTATCCTCTTATTGTGGTTAACTTGGATGATGACGAGGAAACTACTAAAATTGATGAGGAAGTGCATAACAAGTTGAATTTTTTATTTTCCTCTTCTTGAGCTTAGACAATAACAACCGTGATGATCCTCCTAAACCAATTGATTCACATGTGTTGAACTTGGTGATTCTCCTAGTATGACACTTGGCATGATCCCTCTTGCTAGTGATTTGCATTTTGCATATTCTAAACAATACTGGGATGTAGATGACTTGCTTGATGGTTGACTCACATGTGCTTTAGTAGTCTTTTTTCTTTCCTTTTTTATTTTATTTTTGGTTGATTGCATGTGTAATGTGATCCCCTGTATTGTTTGATGTCTCCTCTCTACGTGCATTCCTCTATTTGTACCTACATTCTTCTATATGTTATAAGCTTTTTGGCCTTTTCGTTGGTCTTTACCTTTTATTTTCATTTATCTTTCCATTTTTGTCTTGTGTTTTCCTTTTGGGGATGATGCAAGGCGTCGAGACACCCTATGTATCTTCCATGTTGACTTAGAAGATTTTTCCTAATATTTTATTTTCCTTTCATTTTTGTCTTGTGTTTTCCTTTTGGGGATGACACAAGGCGTCGAGACACCCTATGTCTCTTCCATGTTGACCCAAAATATTTTTCCTAATCTTTTCTTTTCCTTTCATTTTTGTCTTGTTTTTTCCTTTTGGGGATGACGCAAGGTGTTGAGACACCCTACGTCTCTTCCATATTGACCCAAAAGATTTTTCCTAATCTTTTCTTTTCCTTTCATTTTTGTATTGCGTTTTCCTTTTGGAGATGATGCAAAGCATTGAGACATTCATGTTTCTCCCATGTTGACCCAAAAGGTTTTTCTTTGTTTTTTCTCTCTTTGGTTCATTCTTCTAGTTCTATGTGTATTTGGGGAATGATGATAGTTCCTAGCTCTCTAAAATCATTGCAGCAAATATAGATACTAACCCCAAATCCATAGATCCCTTATGTGTTTTTGGGGGGAAACCCTATTTTCCTTTTTGGTTACTTTAAAGTAATTGCTCACAACATAGTGTTTAGCAATTTCTTTAAAGTGGGGGCATACATTGGCATTTTTTTCATGTTCCTTGATGTGGTTTTCTTATTTCATGAGATGTGTTTTTCTCCTTGTGGTGACATTGCGGGTAATGTCCTTCAAGAGCTTGGTCTATCTTAGCATATTACATTCCTCTTAGTAGTGATGCCACACATTGTATTCCCTAAGTTGTGAATCTTTTATCCTTTGATTGGTCCTCTCTTGGAGACATTAGGAACAATGTCCCCTAAGATTAAGACCTCACATGAACTAAGCAAGATCCCTTCAAACATCACTCTCTCTTGTTGCATTTCCTTTTTGTACCTTATTAAAAATCATGGAGGTATGGCTTTGATATGGTTCATTGGGGCTCACCTAGTGGACAACTAGCTTCACTAGCCCTTGTGAGCATGCATTTTCTTTTCGTCCTTATTAAAGTCTTAGGGGTATGACTTTGATATGGATCTCTTGGGGCTCACCTAGTGAACAACTAGCTTCACTAGCCCTTGTGAGTGTGTGTTTTCTTTTCATCCTTATTAAAGTCATGGAGGTATGGATTTGATATGGTTCCTTGGGGCTCACCTAGTGGAGAATTAGATTCACTAGCCCATGTGAGCGTGCATTTTCTTTTTTTCCTTATCATATTTATGGGGGTACGAATTCGATATGGATCTCTTGGGGCTCACCTAGTGGACAACTAGCTTCACTAGCCCTTGTGAGCACGTGTTTTGTTTGCATAGTGGACAACACATTCCACTTGTAAACCTTTTTTGGAAAAACAACCTAGACCCAGTCCACAACGCATTGGACAACCAATCGAAGCTTGATCTGTTGCATTTTTCTTTTTCCTCTTTTTCCTTTTCTATCTTTGATGGTGTATGTTTGTGATTTGGTCATGGCTTCATATATCATCCGCAAGTGTGTTCCTTTGTGCCTATGTTGGTTTGTCATAGGATCTTGATCCTGGAGGCTTGGGCACCCTCTTGGTTATTGTCATCCTATCTTACTAGCATTCATACATTTGAACCCCTCTTGATTGCGTGGTTGGCTAATTTAGTGTGAGTTTGAAGCAAGTTCATCCTCTCACTAAAGTGGGGGCTAAATGTAGTGTAGGAAAATGCATACCCTTGCATTTTCACCCTTTTTTGGGCCTGCCTTGCTTTGTTTATCCTTATTTATGTCTTAATTGGTCCTAGTTTGCATCCACAAGCCTAATAAATTATATATTTTTATGGCTAATCCTGACAAACATCAAAGGATAAATGATAATTTACTGATTTTGGTTGTGTGTCCTTGATTTTTGGATTGGGACTAAAATGCCACCTAGGGCACCTTTGTTCTCCAAAGGTCTTGGGACCTTGATTTTAAAGGAACCTTAAATGGGCCCCTTCTTGGAGTTTGTACCTCGAGTTTCAAGCCTCGAGACTAAGATGCCACCTACGGCGTCTTGGTCCCCCTCAAGTTATTCTTGGGATTTAATTTCAAATCTTGGTGGGATTTAGCCTCCTTTAATTAATGAATTCATATGTTGGCTTGGTATGGTGTAATTTCGGGATATTAACCATGGATAAGTATAAATACAAGGTTCTTTCATTCATTTTCATCCTAGAAACTTGAGTATTCATGCATTATAGCAAGTTTGTGATCAAGAGAGCATTCAAGAGCAATTCATCAAGCATTTGGAGCCATCATCAAGATTCAAGCACCATATCAAAGATATACTTGCATCATGTGTGTTTTTGAGCTAACATTTGTGATGTAGGGTTTTGATTCAAGTAAGCAATTCAAGTCAAGATCTATCAAGCATTACTTCAATTCAAGATCTACATTCAATCTAGCCACTTCACACAAGTTTGTAGATTTCATAATAGGGGTTTGGTGAGTTGCAACATAGCACTTTTTTCATTCATCATTTCCCTCCATTATTTCATTTCATTCCAAGATTTAATTACCACAAGGGGTTTGAGCAAGGAAAAACCCCATTCACTAAAAATCAACAAGTTTTTTTTCTCTTGTGTGTTTATGTTTGCAGATTTAAGTTGAAGATCATTTGGAGTGCAAAGTTTTCATCTTCACGAAAAGTCACCTACAAACCAGATCTGGAAGTTTCAAGACTTGAGATTCGAGAAGAAGGAAGTGCAGACCTTGGACCTCAAGATCCCATTGTTGAACAGATAATAAAACGATTATTTTTAAAATTTAATTAATTTGGAGCAAGCTTAAATCAATCAGATAATAATCAAATAGATATGAATATGAAAGCACATAACAACACCATGCACAATGAACACCATAATTTACGTGGAAACCCAATAAGGGAAAAACCACAGAGAGTGCTAATTCTCAATTATAGAATACCGGTTAAGGTGATTTTTACAAGGGATCACTGTTAAATTGCTCATTGCAAGTAAGGCTCACTGTCGGTGGGCTCACTGCCCAATTAATACAAAAAAATATAATTATAAAATAGTCTCACTGACAAAAATGAACTGATGAAGTTGCATCTACTTATGTATGAAGTCAATTCCAATTAAGAGCACAATATTCGTCTGCAACAGATTCAGTCAAAAATCTTCTGCCCACCTTCCTTGCACAACCTTTGCAATACAGATTACTTCTTCCTGACACTTTCCTTGAACTTCCTTCAACCTTCACACCCTTTTATCTATTCGCACACACCATACTTATTGTCTTGAACCAAAGAGATGTTCTATATATATATGCCCATAGAACAAAATAAGTCGGCCTAGCAAAACATGTTGGTTTGAAGAACAACCTTGAAATATTTAATAAGGCTTGGCACACTAGCACCCGGCCCAAAGAATAGGTCGCACATAAAGATCTCCTTACCACGTTACCATAGGACCCATAAATAGGCAATACATAAGATAACATAATTTCCAAAAGATAGCAAACTTTGAATTACATGAAATATATTCTGGAGCCGATGGCAATGCCACAATCAAGACCAAATCTTGATTTCCATCAAATTTTTGTACCAACTAGAGAAACACAATTGGACATACCAAAACTTGTAACATGCCACAAGAATGTCCAAATAGCAAGGATACCTAGAATAAGCTTTGAGCACAGTAGCCAATATCAAAAGATTAGTCTTCATTATTTTGCATTAACTAACTTCCACGGATGTCCCAAAAAGAAGTATTGCCATATCTAGATCAAGGATGACATCCACACTACACAACATCATAGCACTCAATAGGATAGATCATTTCTGTATATCATCTAGAGCACAATCTTCTGGATCCTAGGTTTTGACATCAATGACAACAATGCTAAATCATCCCAATAACTTCTCAACAATCTCCCCCTTTGGCATTGATGGAAAAACAACAAAAACACAAAAACACAAAAACTGCAAAAACAAACTCCAAACCTCCAAGTGATCCCCCTTTTTCAAGCAAATCAATTTCTCTTCTTATTTTTGTTTTTCTCTTAATTTTCTCCTCCTTTTTTCCATCAAAGGAAAAGGGCCAAATAAGAACATTCAAGAGATCAAGTAAAAATAACACTTTTCGCATGACAAATTTTCTTGTACCTTTCTCTCACAGTTGGAAGAATCTTCCTCCAAGCTTGCACTGCAAAAACTATTATGGCACACATATTGTCCAGTAGAGCCAACAACTTAAATGAAAATGACCAGTCCAAAGATAGGCACTGTTGTTCACAATCCTTTGCATCAGAAAGTATCCTAAAGAGATGATCCAACTAGACCTCAATAATTTCCTTAACGAACCAGAAAGTTCTAATCAAATCTTCCCTCTATCTCTGAATAAAGAATAACTCAACTTGCAACTCTCCAACTCTTATTCTTTTTTTTCCATCTTTATCTTTGAACAAGTCAAAAAACTTTCCATTATCATTCATTTTAGATTTAATGGCTTCAATTCTTCTTCTAAAATTATCAACAGTATTAGGCCACCGAAGATAATACCTGTAGATGTTAGACATCTCCTTAATGGATTATCTTGTCTCACTAATGTGTTTGGATAATTTTTGTTTGGATTTGACACACCTTATCTCAATCATAGATTGGATCTTATGACCTTCAGATCCTTCCCGCAACAACCTTTCTTCAACAACTTCTACTAGATCATCCGGTAACGAGCCAAAAACAACTGAAACTGTAATGCTCTTTTTGAGAAAATAATCAACAAAAGCATCTCCAATTCTAGGCCTACTGTCTGGAGAGAAGGCATACCATATTTCACCAATATTTTTCATATCACCTTTATCCAACACCAAATGAATTTTATCTAGATTGAAAGAGTCAGATCCAAGCAAAGACTCTTCTTCCTTCTCCTTCTCTCCTGAGATAGTGGTGACATATTTTCTATTAATTTTACTCCTTTTAGGTTCTAGGGGGTAACCATCAATGACAACCCCTAACTCCTTACCAGAGAGGGAACCCTCCTCAAACTGACTACTAGACACATCATACTGGAGCATAGATTGATTTTCAAGGATGAGAAATGAACTTTACATGCACTTGCTTGATCTTCCATATATTCCAAATATCTATAAACATGCTTTATGACAGGGATGCCAAACTTCCACTTAACATTCTCCTTTGACAGTAGCGAACTCAGAAAGTAGAATACTAAACATATGAGCAGAGACCCAAATCAGAAGGGATAACTCTCAACCAAAGACATTCTAACATTCCCAATTAGGTTTCCCATTATTAGGATACGCATGTCAAACTGTTTATTTTCCTTCACCATCTTATGTGCAAGATACACAACAATAACCAAAGTAGAACCTTCATGATTTCAAAAATAGATTTTGTAAGTGATGCCATAAGCAACATGCCTTACTATAGGATTGGAAATGGTATTTATCAGTAGAGCTCGAGGGTCTTTGACGTTACCACTAAGTTCCTCCATGTCTTTGTATTTCACTGTTTTCTTCCCAGGGAGGTCACCAACTCTACACAATCCAGTAATAGCTTCAATGGCTTCCTTAGTGATCGGATAGGGTTTGTCCAAAATGATTCTTCCATCCTTGAATTGAATCAATAGGAACAAGATAGACTCTTTATCAGAAACACATGTAAATTCTCCTCATAGATTCATACCCAAGGCACTTACATTCTGCAATTCATCAATCTTCAACTCTAGTTCCATTTCCTTCATCTTCTGGTAATCAAATTCATCCAACTCTACTCCCTTCAGTCTCAGCGAGATACCATCACTAGATTCACTATTTACCAACACAGATTCCATCATTGCGCTTATCTTCTTGAATCTTTTTATCACTCAACAAAACCTCTTCTCCTTCTTTGCAAACTATGAGAAATGATTTAAAACTCCATCTTTTATATTTAATTTCTCATGATGATTTTTTCGCCAAAGACACACATCGATGACACCAACAATTGTACTTCACTTTTCAATTAGTCGGATTAAGCCTCATCATACATCACCAACTGGATCAAACTTAGCCATGTTGAAAATACATCAATATTACTTCGGAGAGGGGGAATCGTCAGGATATGCATTACAAAATTGCCCCTGAGCAAAAGCAGTTTGGTTTAGATTTCGGTAGGGCTTGTACCAAGTTCCGGTGCCATGAAAGAATTCTCCACACTCATTTCCTTTTTCTTCCAAACCATGACCTTCTTATTCTTATATTCATATGATTTTGCAACCTTCTCTTTATTTTCACGCTTTTCTGAAGCAACATATCTGCATGTGTTAGCATAATGTCTGGGTTGACTGCACTTGTAACATCTTTGTCCTAACTTAACTGAATGAACCCTAGATTTGCACTGATTAGCTTTGTGACCATAACTATGGCATAGATAGAAATAATGATGAAAGATATTATTCATTCCATTCCTTCTATTCAGATCAAATAATTCACTTCTGTAATGACTTGCTTTGTGACCAAACTTGTGACAGTTAAAGCATTGAGTACTTGGTTCCTTCTTGCTTCTACACTCTTCAGCCCTATGTCCAAAATTTTTGAATAGAAAAAAATAGCCATTAAATGATAAGTACCTTTGAGCATTTGGTTGCCTAATCGAAGGTCTTTTTGTAGGTGTTCTAGAGTTCTGAACCTTGCTTGTTACAACAGATCTCACTTCAGCTTCAACTATTTTGTCTTTAGTGTTTTGATTTGAGCTTTCACCTAAGAATCCAAGTCCTCCCTTATCCTTGTGACATTTCTTTAGGTACAAGAGTTGATCTAGAATTATGCTACTTTCACATACTTTTGCTTCTGATTGCAACCTTCTTAACTCTTGATCTAACTTCTCATTTTCTTCTGATTTTTGTTTGATGGTATCCTTGAGATTTTCTTTAGTCTTCCATTCTTCCATTTTCTGTTTGATGGTATCTTTGAGATCTTCTTTAGTCTTCTTGAATTCATCCAACCGTAGCTTTACATTCACAACACTTTCCTTTGACTCCTTTAATTCCTCGATGACCTCTTTGTGTTTTGCTTTGAATTTCTGAATTTGCTCCCTTAGCTTTAAGATACAAGCATTTGCCTCCTTGATGTTTTCTTTGAACTCTTCATTTTCAGATTCCATGCTTTCCATATCATCTAACATTATCTTTATTTCTTTACCAAAGTAATAATCTCTTGCCATCTGTTTAAATTGCCAAGATCTCCCTCAAGCGGTTAAGCTCTAATTGTAAGGGACCAATCTTTGATACCAATTGTTGAACAGTCCAGATAACTAAGAGGGGGGTGAATCAGTTATCATAAAATATTTTTCAATTGAATTTAACTAATCCATAGCAAGCTTAAATCAATTAGATAATAATCAAACAGATATGACTTTGAAAGCACATAACAACAACATGCACAATGAACACCAAAATTTATGTGGAAACCCAAGAGGGGAAAAACCATGGAGAATGCTAATTCTCAATTATAGAACACCATTTAAGGTGACATCGATTAAGGTGATTTTTATAAGTGCTCACTGCCAAATTGCTCACTATAGGTAAGGCTCACTACCCAATTAATACAAAAACATCTAATTACAAAATAGTCTCACTGAAAAAAATGAACTGATGAAGCTACATCCACTTATGCATGAATTTAGTTTCAGTTAAGAGAACAATATCCGTCTGCAGTAGATCTAGTCAAAGAATCTTCTGCCCACCTTCCTTCCACAACCTTTGCAATATAGATTACTTCTTCCTGACACTTGCCTTCAATTTTCTTCAACCTTCACACCCTTTTATCTATTCACACACACCATACTTCTTGTCTTGAACCAAAGATATGTTCTTTCTATATATATATATATATTCACGTATAACAAAATAAGTCATCCTAGCAAAATTTATGTCAGCTTGAAGAACAATCTTGAAATATTCAATAAGGCTTGGCACACTAGCACTCGACCCAAAGAATAGGTCGCACATAAAGATCTCCTTACCATGTTACCATGGGACCATAAATAGGTCATACATAAGATAACATAATTGCCAAAAGATAGCGAACATTGAATTACATGAAATATATTCCAGAACCGATGGGAATGCCACAACCAAGACCAAATCTTGATTTCCATCAATTTCAGTTCCAACCAGAGAAACACAATTAGACATACCAAAACTTGTAACATTCCACAAGAATTTCCAGATAGCAAGGATACCCAACATAAGCTTTGAGCACAATAGCCAATATCAAAAGATTAGTCTTCATTATTTTGCATTAACTGACTTGCACGCATGTCCCAAAAAGAAGTGCTGCCATATTTGGATCAAGGATAACATCCACACTACACAACATCATAACACTCGATAGGATAGATCATTTATGTATATCATCCATAGCACAATCTTCCAGATCCCAAGTTTTGACATCAATAACGACAATGCTAAATCATCTCAATAACTTCTCAACACACATTTCGAGATTTCAAAAATTTAGAGTAGGACTAAGACAACAATAAGGGCATCTTAGTCCTCTTGGAGGTATTTTTTAGAGATTCCTTTAGATCCATTTCTAACATCCAAAGATTTTACATCTACCCCAAAAAACAACAACGGGACTAAGACAACAGTAAGGGCATCTTAGTCCTCCCTAACATATTTTGACAGTATTTTTGCATTTCCAAAATCCTCATCACATTTCCAGATTTTCCAGGTACATATATCTTAACTTTCTATTACTTAATTTTATCATTTGCATTCATTATTTGGCTTGCATTATTAGGTTTTGTGAGTTAAATATTAAGTTGTCTTTTTACAACCTTTTGCTTGGTGGTGAACCCTTCAAAGCCTAAGGAATCTTCCTAGGTCGCCCTTGTTGAGAATTGACTCACCTTTGTGTTGATAGTCAATCCACTTTGGGATCCTAGGTTTCCTTGAATGAACCATCCCCCTATTGGGAAAAATACTTGATTAGGGACCCCCTTTCTTGTACAAATTTCCCCAATGGTTCACAATCTATAAACTAACAACTAGAGGCCAAAAATTCCCATAGATTCACTACACTTGAACTTATTTTTCTCACATGATTTATCAATGTATCTCTAACATTCATCAAAGTTTCAACATTTTCAATCGTTATGCTTTCATCATCCACCATATCATGAACCAAATGCTATTGAAAATCTTTATGCTTCATCCATGCATGAAAAGTTGTGTTCTTTACCAAGTTGGTAGGACCCTAACTATCACATCCAATCTTAATTGCTCCTTAGTTACCCTAGACACAATCTCTAAATCCAAATTGCATCCTTATAGACATGAGTAGCATCCATGCACTCTACCTCTATAATGGATAAAGTGGCCAATAGCCAATCATTTTCTTATTCAACTAATCACACCACCAATAAAATTAAACCATTAATACATCTAATAATAGCCATGTCTCCTGTCTAATTTGAGTCAACAAACCTTTGGATCTCACAATATTGCAAGTAATCACTAGCTTTATTGTAAGTTCCACCAATCTTTCTTTGATGTGCAAGTGACCACAACGATGCTATGTGTGACCCACCATGATGTTTCATGTGACTCTAGTAGCAAATTGAATACTTTGTAGTGCCCCACAAGTACTAAAAGACTCTCTTCACTATTTCCTAGTGCTCTCTACTAGGATTATTCATAAACCAACTCAAGACTCCCACCACTTAATAAATGCTTGGTCTACTATAGATGATTGCATAAATTAAACTACCATGAGACATATCATCCATCTTTGTAGGTGAAGATAGGAATTACTCAATGATAACTTAGTCCCCATTGAAATATGAACACTCATTGGTCTGTAGTTTTCCATGTTGAAATTCTTTAACAAATACTCAACATACTTAATTTATCCCAACCAGAGTTTTTTATTAGCTCTATCTCTTATGGTATCCATACTTAAGATGAGCTTAGTAGCCCCCAAGTTCTTTATATCAAACTATGACGAGAGTTGAGACTTCAAATCCACATACAAAGCGATGATAAAGAAGTAATCACCATCTCACTTCAAATATACATTGTTATCTAATTTGGACCTTAAAAATACCAACTTTAAAACATATGAATCAATCTCCTTATATGACATTTTGGGAGACTATTTGGGACCTTACAAAGATTTGTTTAATCTACAAGCCAATGACTTCTTATCTTTTACCATGTAGGTCTCAAGTTATGTCATGAATATTTATTCCTCCAAATCCCCATGTATGAAATTTGTCTTCACATCCATCAACTCAATCTCAAGATCAAATGTTTTTGTAATAGATAAAGCAAACTAAATGAATTTTAGCATAACAATTGGAGAAAAATATCATTATAATCAATTTTCTCAACATGGGAATATCTTTTCACAACTAGTCTTACATTGTGAGGATAAGAAAATGAAATGAAGTGAAAGAAACAAGATGAATACATAAACACATAAATATTTACCTCAAATCACCTTCAAACTCCATGATTGAGCTAGAATATGATTCACCCAAGGCCCATTGATATGCTCTAAATAGATGGAATGTGGATTGCTTATACAAGTAGAATGATGATGTGATCAAGATGATTTAATAGAAAATTGGACAACATAACAATATCATAAAAGTGGATTCCCAAATAGGGTGAGATGCCTCTAATATATAGAATTTCAATGAAAGAAACCAAGGGCCAAGATGGATTGGTTAATCGATGGCTAGGATTGATTAAGGATTAGGTTTGGATTAAATTTGTAGTCATGCGGCAAGTGTCACATGAGAGATAAGGGATAGGTTTAGGATTTGATTAGGGAAACATCGTTATGTGAATGACTAGGATTAAGAGGTGTAGTGTGAAATGGAAGGATGAGATGAAAAGTTAGTTTGAATTTTGGAACGTGTCTAGATTCAATTAATCTAGACAATGTCTTAGTCGTGTGAGAGGGACACTTGCAACATGATGGTGAGTTTAGATTGTGATCCATGTGAATGGAATCAATTGCTAGGATTAAATGGATAAGGATCGAGGGATAAAGTGGAATTAAATAATGGAGAAAAAGGTGGTGGGGATTAATTAGCCTAAGTTATTTAATTAATTGAGAATTAATTAATTAATTTAGTTGGAGGATTTGGGGATAAAGGTAATGGATAAATTAGTTAAAAAATAATGAATATTTATTTAATTAATTGGCTAAGAGAAGGTGGGATAAAGGTGATGGGGTAAATTTATCAAATAAATAAATATTATTTATTTAATTAATGGCTTAAGATAGGCTAGAATTAGGTGTGATTGGATAAGGTTAGATCTTAGTTGTCTACAACTTGCACTTCTTAACATTTTCATTTAAACTAAATTTCTTCTTAAAGATCCATTTGCAATTGTAGATGCCTAAATTTACCTATTTATTTCCCCCCTAATACCATGTTTAACAATGCTTTCTAAACACTGTGTTGATACTTTTCATTGTGCTAATTATCTAAAATCAATACTTTCATCATGTTAACACCTTCCAAACCATATTATACCCTTTGCTAATGAATTAAATAAATATTTTATTTAATTAAATTGACACATTTAGCATATCATCATATGAATAGATAATTGAATAATTATATTATTTAATTAATTAGTTCCTATTCTCCCACATTACTAACTAATTAAATCTAAATTCTATCTCACATTGCTAACTAACTAATGTTTTTTATTTAATTAGTATAAAAATCCCTCCACCATCCCAAAAATAAATAAATGTATTTCCCTCTTATTTTCGAATAAACTCCACTTTATCTTATGGTTGTAAAAAAAAAATATTTTTAGTTAGTGTGACCTTATCCATTCATTTAGAATAAATTAAATTGTGACCATTCATCTTCTCCTAAATCCAAGGAAAATTCTCTCAACCAATCTCCAACATGGATCTAATATTTGAATCCCAACCATCCATCCTCCCAGCCAAAAAATTATAAATAGATCTTTAAATATTCCAAAAAGCATGTACTTGAATATGTAGGTACTTCCTATTAAAACTTCAAAGCATCCATTTGAACAACTTCACTCCATAGAATTTGTATTCAACAATTGTAGGTATAAATATTTTTGTTTCAATTTCATTATCTCAATTTGAGGTTTCTACTACTTTAGAATAGGAATCCATTTGTACTTTCATTAATTCATCTTTTATTTATAAATTTAATAGTTACAACAACCAATATGCTTCCTTTCCTTTCACAATTGAATCAAGTCCCAAGAGTCATTCTTCTTCAATGTATCTATCTCATCACCCATAGCCAACTTTCAAGACTCACTATCATCTATCTACATTACCTTTGTCATAGTTTGAGGCTCATTAGTGTTGGTAATAAAGGAAAAAACACATCTAAAATTAGGTAGTCTATACCTCTCTAGTTGTCTCCTCTACCAAGTGGACCTCCTCAAAAGCTAAGGTGGAGGTTCTTCTTCCAAACTCTTTATACTATCATCCTCATTAGATCTATCCCAAACCTTTGGTTTGACCCTAAGTGTAGTTGTTGTTAGGAAAATGATGTCTCACCCTTTCAATTTGAGTGGGGAGGGTATAGGGGTTACCCACCTACGAGGTTTGGGGGCAACACCCTCAAAAGCTATATTATATATATATTTTTCATTGTAAATTTGGATCATTCATCATTAGGTCACAAATCTTATGGTAGAGATTATGTTGGCTTTGCTTGCCCTAGAAGGCAACCCTCCTTTTATGAGGGCATTATATTATGGTTGTGTATTGCATTGTATTAGGTGTGAGTCTCATAGATGTTGAGTTGCCTATGGATCTTTGGTTGGTGATAATCCTAAGAAAGCTTGCTCTACAAGTATATTGTAATCATCTTGATTTTCAATAATATATTGGGAAACTTTTGGAGTGTGGGGTTTTTCTCCCTAAAGGGTTTTCCCCATGTAAATCACTGTGTTGTGGTATGAATGGTATTTATGTTTATTTCTATTTAATTTTTATAATTGTTGTAAAGATCTAAAAAAAATTGCATAACCCTCCTCTCAAGATTAGTGTCTTTTCCAGTACCCTAGCTTCCTTATAGTTGTCTTAGTGTTTATTTGTAAGTATATTATAAACTTCACACTTCCATCCAAATTCTCAGCTAAAGGAGGTCTAATCTATATAATGGTCACATTCAAAATATATAATGTTTTCTTGATCATAGGACCACAAAGCTTTACCCTTTCACATAGTTTACATAGTCAATGAAGATACACCTCACCACCTTATAATCCAAAATTGGCCACTTCTCCCTAAGCACACGAGCATATGTCTTGTAACCAAAATCTTAAATATTTTGAAGCAAAGTATTTTTTCCTGTCCAAACCTTTATAGGATTTTTATCCATTTGTTGATGTTAGAGACCTATTAACTAGGTATTTAATATGTGGTTCTAACCACCTCTACCCTATAATTTATGTTCCAAACCAACCCCACTAAGTGTACTCCTAAATCTCTCCATCAATGACCTCTTAATACTCTCTACAACTCTATTTTTATTGAGGGGTGAATGGAGTTATCTTATATCTTGCAATACTATTCTATTTATATAATCTATCAAATTCAACTAAATATCATTCTTTTCCATTATTTATTCTCAACACCTTAGTATTCATACTTATCTAGTTTTCCATAAGATCCTTAAAATCTTTAAATCAACCAAGGACCTCAGATCCATTCCTAAGAAAATAGACATAATTCATACAAGAAAAGTCATCAATAAATGAAACATAATAAAGGATTTTACCAATGAAGGTAGATCTACAAGACCAAACACATCACTATCAATAAGATCCAAAATTCCATGACTTATGTGAGCTCAATTAAAACTAAAGATGGTTAATGTTCATATAAATATAATGTTCAAAAAATTCAAATTTAAGAGAACAATCAACAAACACCTTTAAAAGAGTTATGTTTTTAAAGGTCCTAAAACCCTTTTCACCCATTTGCTCATGCCAAAACATAGTCTTCTCAACAAGTATCTTGACCTCTGAGGTGAGAACAATTTAGGAACCCACATAAGCATTGCAATTATCTTTAATACAAATGCCTTTGTCACAAGTATAAGTGTTGGAAGTGTTGTTTCTATAAGTGTAGACATTGTAGGTACCAAATTTGAAAAATTAGATATTGTAAGTCCCTTTGTTGTAGTAACTATTGACATATTACACTAAATGTAGTTGTAACATCAAGGAAAAAAAGAGTTCCAACTCAACTCTCTTTACCAACACTATGTATCCATGACCCATCTTACAACCACCATTATTGAAGACTACTTTCACACCTACATCATTCATCTTGCTAATAAATAATAGATTATGTCCCAAACTTAGGATGTACAAAACTATTGAAATACCTTTTATCCTCACTCAACCATGCCTAACAATACTCAAAAAAGAGTTATCACCAAGGTAGACCATTCCACCATCAAATTTCTTATAGTAAAAATATATCTCCTAATGGGGAGTTGTGTGGAAGGGCACTGGAGTCGATCATCCATGCATCCTTATATTCATGCATGGAAAGGGTTGCAACTAATGCATCTAATTCAGTTAGAGAAGCTCTAGAATCTAAATCATAATCCAACCCATTCTTTTCTTTATTATTCTCCTTGAAGTCCTTGATGTGGAATTTCTTACCATAGCCCCAACATTTTACCTTGGATTTACTAAGAGACTTAGAATTGGTCTTATCTTTTTATTTGTCCTTCTTTCCTTTTCCTTTAACCATCCATAAATAGATAGTGCTTTCTTGGTATATTTACAATCCTTCTACATCATCTCCTCCAATAGAAGAGAAGCTACTACCTCATCAAGCACAAAATTTTAAGTATTACTTCTAATGTCCATCACCATATTGTCTCATGAATCTAACAAACAACATACTAGGACATTCATCAATCTTCTTCTTTCATCTTCAAATTGATAGATTGTAACTAGCTTACAATGGTGATAATTGTATTCAAGTGCTCAAAATACCCACCACCCATCCTCAAATTATACAACTTGTTTTATAGAAAATCTCTCCCACCAAGGATTGAGCTTGGTACAACTTACCTAAATTTTCCCAAAGGGATTTAGAATTGGGTTCTTATACAACATTCAAGAGCATTGAATGGTGTACACATATATTTACTTGATCATTCATATTAAGGGACAATTACTGAACATAACTTCATAGTATCTAGGCAAGCTAATTTGATATGTCTACCCCATTTTGGTCACAAGAATATTCACTCCTCACCTTGCTATTTGTAAGACCCTATGTATCTTATTTATTTTTTACATTTAATTAGAAGTACCAAATTATTGCTAAATAAATTTTAAATATTTGATAGTGTGTTATATTACTCTTTTTATTCACTTGTGCATAATATATAACCTTAATATTTTATTAAGATTAAGGATGGTCCCTAAACCACTTGGGATTTGAATCATGAGGCTTCCAAAAATAGCATTAGATATTTAGGGTATTGTTCTAAAGATAACATTGATCCCACAAAGTTAACATACATTTTTTACTCAACCAAAGTCTCATTTTACTTCTTTATCTCCTGATACCCATTCTTAAAATTAACATAGCAACCTTATATCCTTCATGTCAAATTATAACAAGAACTAAGACTTAAGCACCATGATCATATCCTCATCATTATCGATAAACAAAATGCCAAGAATGTATAAAATGATGATGATAAAATGAACATAAACCTACTTAAAGTATATGCAATAATTATATTTATCTCTAATAAATCATGACTTCAAAACACACATACAAAATTTGTGATAGCACATTTGAGGTGGCTTCTTCAAGATGTAGTGACATTTCTTTAATCTACAAACTAGATTTTAAACTAGATTTTCCTTGCCTTTTTCCACATAGTTCTTAAGTAATGATATTCATATTTTCTCTTGTAAGTCTCCATGCAATAATGTTATCTTGGCATACATCCACTCAACCTTAATATTATACATAGTAGAAATTGACAACAATAATATAATTGATGCAAACTTTACAAAAGGGGAGAATATCTCATTAAAATCAATTCACTCAACTTGGGAAAAACCCTTAGCTACCAATAATACCCTGTATTTTTTATTTATTTTTATCAAAACTAAACTTCTTGAAAACCAATTTGCATCCTATAGGTTTCCTTTTTGTTAATTTAACTAACTCCTAGGTTGTATTCTTCTCCAAGGTGTCATCTTCATCCACAAATTTCTTTGAGGAGACACTCTCCTTTGAATCAATTACCTCCTTTACAATTAAATCCTAGATATTACCAATTTATTTCTCAAAGGTTTTTAGGTATGATAAATTTATTATATTACCTTCCTATTTATCTATTTGGTTGGGAGGCCATTTTATTAATAATGCTTCAAAAATTTCTTTATGACATTCTTTGCACAATATAAATAAACATATTAAACAAACAAGCCCATTCATTTTCACTCATTGTTGAAATCATGTATTTTTTAAAAATGTAATAATTTAAGCCTTGAAAAGTTCCATTTAAAGGATTCCAATTGAAGAGGGTTTTATCAAACCACCTTGGACAGAACCCCGCTAGTTTTAAACCATACCTATAACGAAGTCTCCTTTACACTTATCAAAATGTTGATAAAAAACTACTTTTGATTTACCTTTTGGGGGATCAAATGAATTCATTTAAAATTCATTTTATTTTTTTGTAAGTATTTAGTCCTTATTATAAGCTTCCCAAAAAATATAATTTTAAATATATTTAATTTGATTATTATATTTATATTTTATATCTTGTGAATGTAGGTTTTTCACCAAAAATCAAGCTCACTGTTCTGCACATTTGGAAAAATAGTAGATTACTAAAAAAAAAAATCTGAAAAATATCTATGCACTTGATATTGAGGTCCTTGATCCAACAAAAATAGAAAATTTGAATTTAAATACATATAAAAAAGGTTATGTGTTAGCAAGTAAACCTATGTCTAAATTGTAATTGGTTTAACTTCAAAACTTAATTAAGAAAAAATATTAAATAAAAAACTATGAAACCAAATGCATGAACTAGATATCTTAGTGACAAATATAAATTAAAAAAAATAGAATTTTATCCTTCATAGAAAAAAAGTTATGTGTTAGCAAGTACATGTATCACTCTTTGAAAATGGTGTTTATTGTTAAAAACTAGTTACCGAAAGAGATGGAAAAAGAAATGCAATTTGATTCCAATTTTTTTTAAAATATATTTATAATATACAAACAAAATGCCACAAATCACTAGTTTGCATCATCTTCAAATTCATCGCGGTTTAGCAGCTATAGGTGTCCGAAAGTGAAAAAAAAGTTCAAAATGTTCATTTCAATGTCAAGTTTGGCCAAAAAGTGTAAACCACTATTGTGGGATCACCCAAGCCCCATTTGTTTTCACTCATTGCATTTATTATAAGTCTCCAATGTATTTATGTCATTGTTTGATTTATCTATAAATCTATATGTAATATAGGAATATTTTTCCAATAATTTTTTCTCATAAATTTCTATTCTAAATTTTATTCAATGAAGTTATTGTTGCATGGAGGTTAAGGAAGTTCCTTTTGTAAGGACTTGATAATGTAACATTTGAAATTGCATACCCTTTAATTTTAGGTTTTGTTTTGGGTTTTCTTTGGTGTTCATTCCTCTAGTCTATTTTAGGGATCATCTTAGCCTCAACCTTGGCCCTTTTCTTCACTAGATTGCCAAATTTATGTATCACATTCTAATTCTTCTCACTAACCCTAAGACCACAAGTTAAATTTTGAGTGATTTTTCTAGGATGAAAGTATGACACATGGATGTTTGCATGATGCACTAACATCTTGCAAGTTTCCAAATATATAAATATTTATTCCTACCCAACTACATATTATCGTTTGTTATAACACATGCATGTCTAAAAAATGCCTCCTACATCTAAATACAACCCTTCAACTTCTAAGGAACCCTTTTAAAAATCATGTTTGATCTTGTATCATCTCCATTAACAATTTTTTTTATTAATCTATCTCTTTCTCTCTTCTCTCTTGGCTATACACTCCTTTGTTGAGGCTTTCTTAAGGAAAAATAGTGTTGCATTGTATTAGCATCTGTATGTTCTTAATATTTTCTTCATTACCTAGTTGGTAATATTGATAAAAAAAATTTATCCTTGTTTTGATGGTACAAGATTTCTTTCTATATCATTTCTCTCAATTCTCTTTGGTAAATCTCTTAGTGAATAGCACCACCTTTTATCTGCTATCATACACACACAAGTTTATCAATCTTTGTAAATGATAGAGTTATGAAAATAGATGAATAATTGAGAACTTTTTAAGAGATATTTTAAGATACAATTTTTAAATGAAAACCAACAATTTTGAGAGATGTAAATGTCAATATGACAATTTCATTAATAGTCTCCAAAAGAAGCTACAAAAAATTTGTGTAAAATACAATGAAATTCTTGCTTATATAGGCAAGGTAGAGAAGGTAGGAAGGTAGGACTGTATAACTAACTACCCTTCAAATTCACATCACTATATGCTCATATGAAATGTGTGTGAGCATGTGTAAAGTGTGGATGAAATACGTGTCTTAAAGGGTGAGTACATGTGTCTCAACCACATGAAGTGAGACAAAAAGCTAAAAAAGCCCAAGTAAACTTGAGCTAAGTGTAAATAGGTCAATCCTATAAAGGTGATATCCTAACTAGATATGTAAAGACACTGTTTACACTAACACCCCCTTAAGTAAAAATTATGGAGTAATTTATATAAATATGATGATGGTCCTAGCTACTATCCATGTTAGGTGCCAATGTACAATTTTCTCGTAAATGAAGTAAAAGAGAAAAACCTAGTGGGAAATAAAACTCCTCTCTAAAAGAGAAATGATACAAATAGCAAGAGGATTCCTAATGACCACCCAAGGACTACTTATAACACATAAGTATAATGAATTTCCCCCCCATATGAGAGAAGAGAGAGAAGGTCAATGTGACCCCCCAAAATGTGAGAAGGAAAAAACTCCATGTGAAGAAATGCTTCTTCCTAAAATTTAGATGAGAATAGAAACCATGCAACATCCCCTCAAAATGATGCTTGTAGCACTGGTATATGCTCGATATTGGATGTTGAAGATGATCCATGAACGTTGAACAAAATTTCTCCCCTTGACAAGAAACAACTGTTGTCATTTAGAAGCACACCTTTGCTAAGTTGCAAAACTCATCCTACTAGTGAAACATGGGATGATCTCCCTGAGTGTGGGCTCATATGATAGAGATCAACCTCTAGAGAGGGTTGGTTCCCTTTGAGACGTCACCTAATTAACCTATGATCCTATTATTGCATGCTAGAAACAGGGTGAAAAGAAACATAAAATGAAACCTAAGACTAATAAGGTGATGCACCAAAATGATTTCAAAGCCTATACTATTGTTTGGATACATAAAATGATCAACAATTTGAATCCAAAATATACACAAATCAGTATTTTGTATGTCTTTGCAAAAGTGTTTCATGACTAGGTTTAGTGTATTAAAGATAGCATTTAAAAGGAGTTATGAATGCTATCACAACTTAAACTCTATTCTTAACTGGTTAACACACGTTATGACCTATAAAAATTGCATACTTTCTGCATAAAAGCAATGAGAATAGGACAAAAATCAAGGGGGAAAGATATCACCACAAGATTACATCAACTATCTTGAGAGATTTGCACAATAAAGAACAACTTGAAGGTAAAATAGGTTATCTTTATTGATCCAAAAAGTGTTACTGCTGTGCACGCTTGAAAATGGAGTTATAAAGCTGCTCCAACTTGAAAGAACCTTGAAAAGAAGTTACAATACATTGCCAGGAGAGCAAAGAACTGACTGAAAATCTGCCCTTAGGCTTGCTTATAAGTTACTCAACAACTTGCTAGATAATAGGAACACTTTGTTGCAAGTGAATGACATGTGTTTGCTTTAGTTGGATGGGTTAACCTTCTTGGGCGTCCAAAACTATCATCCTTACTTTCTAGACCCTTAAAATGCTAAAAAAATTTTAAAAAAAATTGTTTGAATGAAGAAAACTTCTTGCCTTGACCCTATCCATCAACCAAGACTCCTTGAACAACTCCTAGATGCTTCAAACTGGGTCAAACTGCCCGATATTCTCTCCCTTTGTTGCACAGCTCACCAAACTGCCCTAGATGTCCTCCAACTACTCATAATTGCTCACCACTTCCCTTAAACTGTCTTGACTTTCTCTCCAAGTTCAAAAGGCACGTGGAAAAAAGTTTGAAATAATCAAAATTCCTTAGGGAGGCGTGGGAAACCTTTAATGGTTGGATTTTGCCATTTGTCTCTTGTCTTAAAACTTTTTGTCCTGATATCTGTCACTACTTTATGTTCATTCGTTATGCTACTACCTTTTGAAGTTTCCTTGTCATGAAATATCAGTCACTAGGTCTACAAACTGCAATGACAGTCTTCATGATCTATGCATTTTAGACACTTCTTTTAGGACTGTCGTGCTTATTCTTCACAAGTTTCCTTTTACTGTTCACTGCCTTTGACTACAATCACCAATTGCTGATATGGAAATAAAACCTTTTCACTGTAGCTTCTTTGTAAGCAATTTCCAAATCCTTTTAAACTGTCCTTTACTCTTCTATAGGACTTTCCATTAACATCTCAACTGTCTGCTCCTATTTTCCCCAAATACCTCTACTATGCATTATCTTTTCACCGTCATCTTGGATTGTCATATTAATGTCTTTTATGAGCCTAGTCCTATGGACTTCCTTCTATCATGCTTTGTCAATAAACTGTCCTGAAGGTCTCCAAATACTTTAATCTTGACAAAAGCTCCATGCTAGATTTTATCCTACTGTGAAGTTTTTCAACATTAATTGATTTAAAAGTTGCCACACCTCTTTTGGCATTATTTTTGTGGGCAAAAAACCAGAGTAACTTTTTGTTGTCAGGTGGGGTGATAGCCTTCATGAAACTTTATACAGTATCTTATAGAACTATGCAGCAAAGTTTCTAGATAAGGAGATTTAAATCCTTACTGTTGTGAAATAGGTCTGAAGGAAATAGTAATGAAGTAGTGTCTTTAGAATTCTAGACTCTAGATTTGTAGATGTATTATCTCTAAGCCAGAATTAGAACACATAAATACTTAATAGATTAAAACATAGCTACTTAATGCCAATTAAGAACAGACAGGGCTACATTTTTATCATCAGTCTCTGCTTCCGATGCATATAAGGCTGTCACCTTCTTGATGCCTCTTGAATGCTTTTTAGACTGTCATAGACTGTACACTGTCCTTTGTAATCATTGTTTTCTTTTGATTGTCCCTTATAGACCTAACCTCTATGCATTTTCTAAGGTCTGCAAGCTCGGTCCATAATCACTGTGCTAACTACATCTCCTAAGTCTTTTCCCTTTACACATAGGTTACCATGCTTGAAGGATCGAATCTAGTCTGCCCACGCCAGCCTTTAGCACAGATGAACCCAACACTCAGAGAAAGTAGATCAAAGTCACCAAATTTAGAGATATCATAACCTTAGTAGATGGTAGCATCACCACCATTTGAAATTCCACCTCACACAAGCTTCTTTGCTCCTGTCAAAGTCCTTTACTCTCAAACTTTCTCTATCTCACCAATCTACTTACCATGGACTTGCTCTTATAGCATTCAAAATTATTGCATCTGCCCTTAGAAAGACTAAGGTAAGTGTAAAAAACCAAAAGTTGATGTCCGTATGAATGGTGACTATCCTTTTTATTCATGCAACCCTTGAAATCTGCCACCAATGATCAGACCATTTGGCATCTTCTCTGAACTTCCATCTCTTCTTGATTCTCTGACATTTCTCTTCACAAGGACTGCCATTAAGTCCCATTGTCATTTGTCTTGATAAAATTATAGACTTTTGTTCATGCATAGACTAATCCGCTCTTTTGTTCATGCCACTGTGATACTATTGACTAACTCTCTTTTCTTTTCATAGACCATGTCAATGTAAAATGCTATTACATGCATTGCCATTAGTTGTCATGCTAATCTTCTAACCATGAGACTATCCAAAGAGTGTAAATGTGACAGTAGCAACAACTATTTACAAACATTTATTACAGTCTCATGATGGTTTGCTAGTTGTTAAGGTGGCCCATAATTAAAATAACCAGTATAGGGAGCATATCCACCTTATTGACCATAGCCAGGCATTCACTGTTGAGGTTGAGCCTGGGGACCCTGCTGAGCAGGTGGTCTCTGCCAACTTTGGAACTACTAAGCATAACCAACACCCCAATAAGCTTGGCCATTTGGATAAGCAGCTCCACCAGATTGTGCAGGATACAGAGCAACAGGAAACAACTGTAACTCTTGGCTACTTTAGACTTATTAGAGGTAATACTATCTTGAGCAAGACGTTTCTTAGATTCACCAATGTTTTTGTGAGGCAAAAATAGCTGTCTATCACGATACTCTACCTTTGTAATAGAATTGATATCACCAAAGAGGTCTACAAACTCTAAAAATATACTTGATACCTTTTCTATATTTGCAACAGTTAATTCATAGGATCCATCAGGTTTTGGATCCAACATTTGTCCTATATATCAATCCAGACTAACTCTGAATTTGAACACAGATATGATGATTGAATCTGCCCAGCTTTCTTACTTTGTAAAAGGGTCTCACTGTGCTTGCCTCAAGCAATTTTGCAAGCATCTACAATGGAATCATTAGCTGTTGATGGTAACTGGTTTGCTGCCTCTTTTTATTATTTTAATGATCCTCTTTTAAAAGATTTCAATGGGTGCCATAGCAACCATCTCACCTTCTCAAAATTCCACAATGCTTTTGCGTTATCAATACCTTCACACTGAACTCCTAACTTGTTGAAAGAACCTCTGATAGGGGCATAACTGTCATTCATTTAACTCTACAGACCTATCTTTTCTTATTATGACTATCTTCCCTTAAGAAGGATCTACTACTTGCAAGTTTACATATTCCATATGATCCACTATCGCTCCTTTCCTTGCTATACTTTGGACTGGTGTATGGGCTAGAAAAGGTTATAGGACTACCTTTTTATGGTCATCATTTTCTTTTGAATTGACACGCTCAACAATCTCCAAATGCTGCCTTGTCACAATCTCAGACCTGCCCCTTGTTCTCTGCCTATTCACTGTACCTTTACCTTGAGACTGTCCTGTATCTTGGAGACTTAATGTTACACACAGCTTCCCAAATCATGACTTCACTTCTACAAAATTTTCATCTCATCTCTTCAATATGACCGTTGACTGTCCTTTGGATCATGACATGACTGTCATGTATTTTTTAATTCATGATCAACACCCCCCTACCTCTTATAGTCTAAGATATGCCTCTTTATGCCATTCAAATAAAATAAAGGAAAACATAGACCTTCATGAACATTATTTATGGTTTCAGTTGGAAAGTCCAGATAAAGTCATTTGGGCATTCAAGTTGTCATGGACAGTGATTTTGTGCTATACATGCTAACATGCATCTATAATGCATAAAAAACTGCATGCATGTCTAAAAATCATTTTTTAAGGAGGATCCTATAATAGTATGTTCTACCTTTTGGTCTAATTTGGACACTCAAAATTATCATTTTTCAATTTGTGTCAATTGTAGGGAACAAATGATCAAGAACTAACAGACAATATAAACTAATGAGTTATGTAACTTTCTTATAGATTCAAGTTACAATGTATTTTTTTTTTAAATAGCTATTTCTACCACTTTTCATTTTTATTTGTCAATTAATTTTTTTTTTCTATTATTTTTATTGAATTAAATTATTCCATAATGTATAACTTTCACTAGATTTTTTTTTTTATGATTTATTAAAACTAGCATATATATAAAATACGTCAAGAGATATCTTTCTTGAGGCACCTATGCACTTCTGTGTGACAAATTGATTTGAAAATAGGCGTCTCAAGAAGGATATCTCTCGATGTATTTTATATATATTATTAATAAATAATATATATATGCTAGTAGCATTTGTAACGCAACATGGAAGATAAAATTGTTAAGGTTAGGGATAGGGTTAGGGTAAGCATTAGGGTTAGGATTGAGGTTAAAATTATGAATGCAGATAGGGTTACAATTAGGGTTAGGTTAGGTTTAGGATTAAGATTAGGGTTAGGGTTAGGATTATGGTTACGTTTAGAGATTAAATTAGGGTTAGGGTTATGGTTAGGATTATGATTATAGTTAGGGTTAGGGTTAGAGTTATAGTTAGGGTGAGTATTAAGGTTAGGGTTATGATTAGAGAAAAATAAGGTTAGGTTTACAATTAGGGCTATGGTTAGTGTTATATTTAGAGTTAAGGTAAGGATTATAATTAAATATAAAATTAGGGTTAAGATTAGGGCTCATGTTAGGGTTAGGGTTATAGTTACAATTAAAATTAGAGTTAGGTTTAGGGTTAGGGTTATAGTTACAATTACAATTAGATATACAACTCAGACTTGAATGACCACAAATTCCAATGAGCATCAATTGTGCGAATAGTCTAATCAACCAGAAAACTCCATAATGCCCACACATTCTAAAAGCCAAGGAGGTGGCCAAAACCAACAAGCTAATGTGAGTCATTATGAATAAGGGTGCTTAATTCAATAGGTAGGACGTCAGTCACATTCCACGATCTTGTCGACGTCACCCCAAAATTCACCAACCAATCATAGAAGGTATATAATGTTAAGAGGTCGGGTTCACCAAAGTAAAACATAGGGAAAGGGGACCCTTTTAGTTTTCACCTTAAGGTTTGACACCTTTCCATAATTTCAAAATGTGTTTGGGTGTGATGAGTGTGTGTGGGAATGCAATGATGGAATGGGGGTTTGATGGATTTGGAAAAGGTATGCAATTGACTTACAATTTGACAGGTGAGCCAACTAGCCCTTAACCAAATCTGGAAATGACCTAATTATGAAATGAAATGATCTAATTGTCTTAATGATGAAAATTAGTATTTTGATGTAAATACAACTTATCTAAAAAGTAGAAAATCAGACACCAAAAACATAAAGGGGAGGACACTGTGCACCTATGATAAAAATTTTGGCTAATTTTTTTGGGACATTGGTGCTAGGGGAACCATTGTCTTGCTAGGGATTTTTCAGATCTATTTCCACAGTCCTCTGATGTTGGATCTATACTTTTGTTTTCCGTCTGTAGACTTATCGAATCTTTATTGAATATTTTTGTAATTGAATTTTTGTGAGTTGTCAAGGTATAGGATTTCAATAGCAACAATGCATAAAGTGTCTTCAAGCTTCCTTTGATCCTTTTCAACCCAATATTTGCACATTGACAAAGAGAGGAAATGTTGCACCATTTTAGGGGCTTGCCTTAATCAAACCCCGTGTAAGTGCTTCCACTTCCACAATGGCAATGTCAATGATAGGAATGATAATTGAAAGGAAAGAATGATGAATGAACAAAATGATGCAACTCACCACCCTTCAACGACTTCCTTGAAGGACTAAATTCACACACATCACCTCAAGGATCTTGGATCTTGCTTGCTTGATTTTCTTGATTGTTTGAATGCTTTGGAGACCTACAAAAAATGTTAGCCTTCACAAAACAATGATAACACATAAACTCACATACACTTTGACATGATGTTAGATCTTGAATTGCTTGAATAAGAATCTAATGGTTGCTCTTGACTTTCTCTTGAATACTCTTGATGCTCAATTGATCATAAGTTTGTCAATAGTTTTCTAGACGATTTGAAATGATGCAATAACTAGGTATCTATATGCTAATATTCTAATTTCCCAAAAATTAAATCTTGACAGCCGACTTTAAACATTTGAATTTCAATATTTAATTAAGTTCCAACGCTAACAAGTTTGAATTTGGAGCCAAAATAGGGGGACATAGGCACCCTAGGTGCTAGTGTCCCAACACTATTTTTGGGGGTTTAAAGTGTTAGGGACAAAGTATTAAATGAGAGCATTTGTTTTATACTTTCAAATTGTCAGAAAACTTTTCAAATAAGTTGTGGAATGCATAATTTTGGAAATTAGGAGCTTAATTAGGTCCAATAGCTTAAAGGGGAGAAAAAAATAATGTGAAATTATCAAGGGTGACAATTTACAACTTTACACTTTCCAGTGATGCCTTCCAAATAAAAATTAATTCAATGTTTTTTTATAAGGAATTTTTCTTGCTTGATTTTGTTGTGTGAATCAACCTATAAAATCACTCACAAAAACTAATACCAAAGGAAATATTTTTCTTTGATACCAATCTAACCCACGAACTATGATGGCCTATATCATACAATAGTTCTCAATATATATCTATCTAAATGAAGAAATTATGAACATTTCTCTTTTGAAAATAATTTGAATTTGAACTTTAAATAAAGTGAGAGAAAACAACTGTCACAAAATAAGACACAAGGATTTTACCTTGGAGAATCTAAATTATGGGAGAAAGCTCTAGTGAAAGTAAGGAAAATCACCTTCTTATTTAATAATTTCAATAGTAAAAATAATATTACACATCTTGGACACAACCATTTTGAAATAACTATTTTTAGTCCCTACGATCACACATAAATCTTACACAGTATTTTTATATCTATTTTTTCTTTTTATAATCTATTATTCACTTGGAAACTTGAACTCTCTTTGAATTCACTTCAAATTCCCTCTATGTTGCCTCTTAGGTGTTTACAATAAACTATTATGCTTGTAAAAACTTATCGATAACCTCTAAATTCACTAGGATTTGGAAAAGAAGGAAATTCAAAGTGTTTCTAGGTGTTATAGACCATTTCTAGACATATGACACACCTACTCTTTATGTAATGATGAAATTGCCACTCTAGTATGAAACTACCTAGATAGTTTTATAATTGCCACAATGGTTATGTAACCATCACCTAACAAAACCATGGTGTGAAATACCCAATTTTCCTCATTTCCCCCCCTTTTAATACATGTAGCATGTTGTAAATTGTTGACCTTGACAATTTCACATTACATTGACACCCTATTTTGCCTATGGACCTAAACATATACGATGGTAAATTTTTTGCTAACATGGCTTTGATTATTTCTAAGTCTATCACTTGATCATATGCCAAGCTGGTAGAGTGTTCTTGCTTCTTGTCTTCTCACTATTACTAGAATGACTCATGTTAGTTTGTGAGGGTTCTAACATGGATGACAATTCCCTCTAAGATGGATGTCATTAGAGACAATTGAGTCTATTAATGATATATTTTTATAATTTTATGTGATTCATCAATATTTCTCTCAATTTATTCTTCAATTGAAGGAGGGGTTGGTGGGGAAGGTTTGGGTTTTGACCTTCCTCTACCATTTTAAACCTATTTGTAATTCAAAACATAAAAAACACATCCTACAATTTAAAAATGAAAACCTAAATCATCTAAAAACTTTGAATAAATTTAGATAAAACTAAAAACATTCAAAAAATGAAAGAAAACAAACTTACCTCTAGACTATGGTCGATGCAAGCTCACAAACGATGAAATCCAAAAATGGATATCGGTTTTGTAGTTTAGATATTTGTTTCCCTCTATTATTCTCCTCAACTGTGAGTCATTTTGGTAGAGTGAAGACTCTTTTTTCTAACTTTTTAACATGTACAAAACAAATATCCATTTCTTAGAAACTATGAACAAATAGCCATCATTTAAAAATGAATATATGTTCATAACATATATTTGTTATTTAAAAGTGGATACTTGCTATTTAGAAGTAGATATCTATTATGAAAAAATGGATATCTATTATTTAGAAATGGATATTCATTTTGTTTTGGTAAGAAAAACTCACTTTTCACCTGACCCAAAGAAAAAATCAAATATCCATTTCAAAATTTGGCTAAGTAAACAAAAAAGTTTCTTACCCCTATTGCTATTGTTTGGCCCATCATGATCTTGCATTCACCTAGATATAAATATAAATTTTAAAAGTTATAATTTATGTATTTATTTGTGTGTGCGTGTATAGGCAAGTGCTACCAAGGAGGCAACTCCCATTATATATTAAATCCAAATTTTCTTATTAAATAAGATTACAAAGAAAGAGATCATTTTAGGAGGTTACAATATGTCTAACCATTTTTTATTTCCTCCAACCAAACCAATTATTTGGGTGAGGGGAGGCAAGGATGATTATAAATAAATTTCTAAAAGTCCTCAAATTTGTCAATGATTAGGCCCATAGAGAAAGCCTCAAAATACATTCTTAAGGAACCAAATGTTATTTTTATGTCCAATTTGAAGAATACACCCCCGGTATCATGCATAGAGAACTTCTTATCATAGTTTGAAATGACCATTTTGGACTTGTCCACCAAGAGTTCATTGAGGTAGTGGATTGTAGCAAGCTTTGCATACATTAGTTCTAGTCAATCCATAGATGTTGATAAGGAGGAAGTGAAAATTAGAATGGAAGCATCTTACCATTCTCTCCAACCAATAGGAGAAAAATTGCAAAAGATCAAAGGAGGTCTGATCTAAGTTCAACAAAAACCTAATATTTCCAGCAAATCCCAAAGCAGGTTCAAAGAAGCAAGACTAGCCATGACAATGATGCATAAATGAAGAAGTTGTAGCCATACCAAGTTTAAATTATTGAAACACAATAAATCTATCCTTGATGTTTTCTATTTGATGCTTAATTAAGCACCTTTTTTCAGGTGTGTTAAGAAACATGACATTCTAGAATGAAATCTTCATTGCTCTCTAAGGGAGGGGTTTCCTTCCTTAGATCTTAGAAAGTAGTTGTTAATTGAAGATTGATCCTTAGATAAAGATGATTCCTCCCACTTTAGCTTGTTTGAATTTCTATTATGTTTCCTCTCAAAGCCAATATCCGCCTTAAGGATTTGCGAAGCAAATTGACTAATAGATCTAATGTTGACCAATCTAAAGTCATCCAAGTTTTCTTTGTTAAAGTCAAGCTAATCCTCCTCATACTCATATAAAGTGTTTTCATTTTCTGTCACATTTGGGATGAAATAAATGATTGCATTGTTTTGATTAGGATTGTTGACAAGTTGGCAATCTATCTTTGGGAGGGCCTCCTCTGGGATTGGCAGCTTTTTTGCAGCATTTCCCTTCACCACCCATTTCTTAACAATTTATTTTTTGCAAGGGAACTCTAGTCATTATGGTCATGATCATGAAACTTAAGGAAAAAGAACTTTGATTCCTCAATCTCCACCTTTTGATGCTAAGTGTAATCCCCAACTCACAAAATAATTTAATTCAAGATTTTAGAGATAACCAAAACCCTAATACAAGCATAAATTTGAGAATTTCCATCCCAGATGCTAGAGTTGACAATCTTTAGGATTCCAAGAGAAGAACCAATATTTTTTATTCTATCCTTAGACCATAATTCTATGGGTAGATTATATAGTCTAATCTAGTGAAGACCATCTTGGGTATCATAGGAAGTGGGATCAAAATTAGGAACCCACTTTTGGGTGTAAATCAATGTGTCTCAAGAGAACCAAATCTCGTTAGGAATGATGTCATAACACAAATAATCAAATCTAAATATCACAATGAAGAAACCTTTAGAGAGATAAAAGACATTGTCAATCATCCATTCTTGCATGACCCAGTCAAAGATTTGAGCCTTAGAATGATGAAACCAAGTGTATTTGTCTATCATGGCCTAATTTCGTACTAGCTTGTCCTTAGGGTAGTAATCTAAATAAAAGTATACTAAATGTGAATCAACCTTGGAGGGAAACACAATGTTTTGTATTTTTTTTGCTTATTTTTTACTAAATGTCATTCTCTTGTTAAATATCTTATTTATTTATTTATTCACATTATGCAAGTATAATTATGAATTTTTTCATATTTTTTTGGTTGATAAAATGCAACCATGGGGGTTGCTCCCATTCTATTACTTTCAAGAAAATAATTTTTACATAAGATTTGGGAGCTTTGATTTTTGTCCTTACAGACTTGGTTCCATGTATACCATAGAGTTATACCAATAACTTCATAACACCAAAATAAAAGAATTTGGCATAATCTTATACTTTCTATACCCTACTACATCCAACCAATAATAATTGAAACTTGGCATTATTCTAAGCATTATCCTTCTATCTAAGTATAGGAATACCAACTTTTTACACTCGAATTCTTAACTATCTTTGATAATACTTCACCCAGGGCCATAGAAGGATACATATGGACTCTCCTTAATGAATTCAACTATAAATCTTAGCCCTTCTAAATCAACAATCCCAAAATATTCTTGAGAAAGTTTACACCTTTTAAAGTTGAATGCATGTGGGCAAGAACAAATGAGGTCCATTTGAGAACACAAAAGGATACAATTCCACATTATCTCCATGAAATATGGGTTTGCTAAAGTTTGAGGGCATGGGAACCTCATTCCCATATCGATCCACCTCTAGTATCTCGTCCAAGTTGCCCAAAAAATGGCGTTTCACCAAATTAGTAGTTAGGCACTTTATGTCTTCCTCCATTCCTCCTAGATCAAGTAGAGAAGCCATGAACATTGATGTAATGTTCAAATTCACCTTGTATTAATGGTCTACTCACAATAAATCCTCTTCCAATACCCATTGAATTGTGAAAAGGATTAGACTATGTCTTGTTTTAAAGACATTGCAATCTTTGCTTTGTAATAATTCCTAGAAATGTCATTTTTATTTGACATGAGGTAAGCTTGATAGGTGTGTCCATAGTGGTTTGCCAACAACTAACCATTAGTGGTGAGAGCTCCAAGCTGAATTAATAAATAAGCTTTGTTGAGGGGAGATCACACACGACATTGCATTTAATGATTGATGAGAGTTGTGATTTATGAATCACCTCCAAAGATTAAGCAAGTGAACATTGTGCATATTGTTGTCTAATAATTAGTAATAAACTCCATCTCCCTTTTAATAATTGAGTATGGCGAGTGAATTGGCATCCATGTTGGCTTCTTGGTAGACATGGTTTGGGATGTAGTCATCCAACTTTGAGAGTTCACATTGTATTGCCAAAAATATAGACTTGAGTTTCCGCTGTTGGAGAGTGTTCAATCTTACATCGTTAACAATTAGTATGGAATCACCTTTAATTATTATTTGTTTCTCTTTCAGGTTTGAGAAAATTTACAATCCAAGTAGAAGTGCTTGGAGTCCAACTCTGTTATTAGTGTCATTCTTGAGACATTTTGATGCTTTGCATCCTATATTCCTTTTCTAATCATGTATGATGAATCTTGCACTTGAGGGGTTGAGATTTCTTCTCGATGCTCCATCAAAGTTCAACTTTACCCATCCCTTTTGAGAAGGTTCCCATTTTGCTTTTGCTCTTTTTGAGACGATCTTATCATGCCAACCCCATTAATGAGAGATGAATTATTTCATTTTATTTACATTATTTAAATTATTTTTATTATTTACATAAGACTTATTCTATTCAATGAAGGATTACTTACAATTTTTTTTACTTGATTTATTCACTTAACATTTATCTTATTTACTTAAATTTTTTTAATATTTAAAAAAAAAATTACTTTATTGATGTTTCTTAAAATTAATTATAAATAGCTTGTTTCATTATGTCACATCTTGATCAATAAAAATCTCACCATGTTCACTATAAAATAAGAAAACTCCCTACAAACTTTAAAAATCAATAACCAGTATTACCAATATAATCTTCCAGTCAAAAATATAAATATTTCACAAATATAAATCCAAATACTATAACCACTACATATCTATGCTTTAAAACTCTCATTCGTTCCCTCGTTTTCCAACGTTCGTTTTATTCAAATTTTAAAATGAGTAACGGTAATAAACCGTTTAAAGAAAAAGAAATATGAAAGAAAATGTCTGTTGGGCAGAGGAATGACGCGAAGGCGACCTCGTACATGCAATTATCGGTGGGTTTTTTCATTGACAGAAATTACATTGAATGCAGTGTCTCTGAAGGTCCTCGGACATGCCCACATAAGCTATAAGGCTGTCGTTACTAGTAATTACAAGAAAACATAACAAATTTACAGATAAGGCAGCTAGTCTATGGCAGAATCCAGCTCCTTTACTGTCAATTCCCTCCAACATTTAGGTTTCAAAGGATATGGAACACTCGCAAAATTTTATCTAAGAGCAGGATTAAAAGGCCATGTAAGACAATACAGATGGTCTACCCTCGCTGGCATCGTTGCTATTTCCTCTGTTTCCTCTTCTGGTAAGAATAAGAATAGGATTCATCATGAATTATAACTAATGAACGGTGTTATATAATGGTTTGATGAATTTATGTGGGTTTTGGTCTTCACAGTAATTGACACACGAATTGCTGCTGCCAACTGTAGAGGAAGGTTGGACCTAAGTGAATTTGGTGAGTATATCAAAACCCTGGCTCTTGAATTAATGATGATTATGATCTGGTGCAGACGGACAGTTCTTCAGTATATTGTTAAGCCTGAATTCATTGCCCAACTCCCTTGTCTCGAAGGTCTTTTCAGACACTCTTGGTTTATGCATGGACTGAGATCCGGGTGCTTACTCCTGTGGAGATCCATGGGTGGTTCTACTTGGTCCTATGGAGACATCTTTTTTTGGCACTGTGTTTCTTGTTGGAGATTGCCCCTTTGTGTCCCCCTGGATGCATGCATTGCTAGTTTTTCGAGGCCTGTCTACTCTTCCTGTCTATTAACATTTGTTTGGACCAAATTTCTCTGTTCATATACTCCTAGGCACTGCTCCTCTCCTTCCAGGGAAAAGTTGTTAGTCGTTCTGTTATGGTGGAGATTATGTCAGTCTCAATACATCTGGGTTACTTGGACCTCCCCTTTGAATTCTCTCAGCCTTAAACTAACTTTCTATGTTGAGAATTTCTTACAAGATGTTAACGAGGCCATTGAACTGCCCACCTGGCTTCAGCATCATTGATTTTATGGTTTGAGGACTCCCCATGGCTAGTTGCAGGTGCACTCCCATTAACTTTGTGTCGAGAGAGCATTATATTTCATATTATTATAAAGTGAAGATTTTGCTGCCTTTGTTCTCTTAAGAAGGTGGAGTTTGAAGAGCATTTTATTTTTATTTGTCTAGTCTACACCAAAATTTGTGGGAGGTGTTATTAGTTATACCAACTATGTTGCCGGGTTTGCCTATCTTGACAGAGCATTATATTGTATATGGCTAGTTGCGGGTGCACTCCCATTAACTTTCTGTCGAGACAGAGCATTATATTTTATATTATTATAAAGTGAAGATTTTGCTGCCTTTGTTCTCTTAGACAGGTGGAGATTGAGGAGCATTTTATTTTTATTTGTCTAGGCTAGAACAAAATTTGTGGGAGGTGTTATTGGTTATACCTATGTTGCCGGGTTTGCCTATCTTGACTCCCTTTCGTTTGGCTTAAAAAAAAAAATTTAAAAAGAAGGAAAAAGGGCATGGGTCAGCCCACAAGTCCTCCATGCCCCCAAGTCAAATTCTAAAACCTCCTTATAACTAGACCACCCAGCCTTTTGCGATTCACAATTATCCCTATCAATTTACATTGTGTGCTTGCAACTGTTGATAGTTTGATTATTTTATATCTATAATCTTTCTTACATGCTAGTTGGACATTTTTGTATTTTGTAGTGTTGGGGCCTTTTTTTTCTAATGAAAACAATTTTTTTCTCTAAAAATTGGTCTCAGAATAATGTCTCCGAAATGTGTCCTTCCATCCCTATACCAGAAATGCTTTGGTACATAGTTAATACTTTTAACGGAAAAATGTATATAAGAAGATAATTTCCCAATACCATGACATTGAGTAATGGAAAAAATTAATACAACTTTTACAGTAGGATATGAAAAATGAGAGCTATCTATTAATGGCCGTCAGTCAGACAGAATCCAGACATACTTCTATTTTCAGTCAATTTTGTATGGTATGCTTAAGCTTATATTTTGTTATTGTATTAAATTGGACATATCCCCAGGTTTATTCACACGTCCCCCATCAGCGGATGGAGGGATGGGGACAAAATGTCCCTTCCCTGTCCCCAATTTTAACTTTTTTTGGGGAATGCCCCAGCATCTCTGCCCAAAGTGGGATGTTTACAGGGATGTCCTTCTGCAGGGACTTTGTAGAGATGTTCTGCTGTCCCCCAATGTTACTGTGACACACTCGATCCTGTCAAACTCAGATCCTTCAAAATTCTTAAAATAATAAGATCAAATAACTAAAAAGTTGGGGACTACAAGGTCTCCAAAACTAAAAAAATGTTAATTCATGCTCAAAAATCTAAGCTTGATTCATTTTTGTGTTTTCATCAATTCTTATTTGCATTGTTACAATTTTGTCTGGAAAAATGATATGGACCATGGAGGTCTGAGAGTTACACTCTAATTTTAGAAAACAAAACAAAAGTCTGTTTTGTGTTGTTCATATGGAAAACTACATTTTTTTCCAAGTTTTTTTCCAAATAATTGAATTTATTTATAATTTTGGTTTGCCGAGTGAATCCTAATTCAGATAATGTTGTTATAATGTTGTTATGATATAAACCATTTTGATTTATCATTAACATATCTAATTTGAATATTGGCATCGAATTACCAATTATCAACTGTTCTCAATTTTGTACATTTTGTGCAGATTATGTATTTTTTTTTATAAAATTATGTATCTGGAAACTCAGAGAAACATTGGTACTAAGTTACTATAAAATTATTATTTTTATATATTTATCTTTCAAAGGTTTTCATTAACATAGATCTCAAAACACTTAGATATATTGGTATTAAGTCGTTTTGTGTTGTTCAGATGGAAAACCACATTTTTTTCCAAGTTTTTTCCAAATAATTGAATTTATTTATAGTTTTGGTTTGCCGAGTCAATCCTAATTCAGATAATGCTGCTATGATATAAACCATTTTGATTTATCATTAACATATCTAATTTGAATATTGACATCGAATTACCAATTATCAACTGTTCTCAATTTTGTACATTTTGTGCAGATTATGTTTTTTTTAAATAAAATTATGTATCTGAAAACTCAGAGAAACATTGGTATTAAGTCACTATAAACTTAATTTTTTTATATATTTATCTTTCAAAGGTTTTCATTAACATAGATCTCAAAACGCTTAGATATATCAGTAGGAGAATCCAAGCTGAGTCTTGCTAGAGTTTGTGGTCAATCACATGCTTGAGTGATGAACTCAGCACTAAGAGGCAGCAACCACGTGAGGGCGGCAACCGCATCAGGGTGCCAACCACACATTGAAAGGAAGTGACCACATCAGAGTGGCACAGCACACCTTAAGAGGTGGCAGCCACACTAGGCAGTGAACCACACACTTAGAGACCACCAGTGCACGGCAAGTGAATATAGATAATAACGTTTGATTACAACTTAGACATATACATTAAAATTCTTCAATGTAAGTCCAAGAGTCTACTACTTGAAAATTCAAAATCCACCTTTTAGATGCCTCTTTGGGGATTTGGAGTCTCCTCCGTGAGAAGAGATGCTTTTACCATTTGAGCTCAACCCCATTGACAGTATATATTGTTCGATGTCCCTAAATTAAGGATTTTATTTTTTGTTCCCGCTCTCACTTATGCATCTCTCTGTCCCGGAAACTCAAAGAAACACTAGTATTAAGTCACTATAAACTTATGAATTTTCTACATGATACTTTAAATGTTTTATAAGATTTACATTTGAATAGAATTTCATTGTATTCCTTTGCTTTGGTATACCATAAAGAGTAATGTAATTACATGTATCAATGTATTTTTTCAATTTTTGTTGATTTTCAGGTATGTAGATGTGATTCTTCAGCTCATTGACAAAGCTGGTGATTTCATAAGCGACGACATATGGTATGAGTGGTTCAGTTTGTGACAAACAATGAAGACTTGCAGGTTTACCAGATATAGCATAATGACTGTTCATATATTGAATTATATGTCATGTTACATGAAATGGTCTTTTAGATTTTGAAATACTTATGAAAGTTCTCTGTATAGCCATATGCTGCAGCAAAGGCTTGGGAATACCTTGACAAACCTGCTGTGCATGAGACAATGGTGAAGGTGAGAAATTTATTAAGATTCTTTTGTTGTGTTCATAACTGACTAGTAACATCTTCATTGAAGAAATTATTGGATGCATTTCTTTATTAAAAAGATTAATTATCTGTTAACAGACATGATTAATTATTGAAATAATAAAAACAGCATTTCCCCTTTGTTTTTTATGAATAATTCAGCATTTTTTTTTTCCAGAAATTTTCCCAATTAAATCCTGAGTAATTGGATTCGCCAAGTCAGCCCTGATTTGGAGTAATGCTACTATGATCAAAATAGACTTGCATGCTCAAAATTCTTTTTAATTATTCTAATGCATTAGTTTATTTATGTAATTTTGTAATATGCTGAATCTTTACCAAGTCTACAAAATTTAAGCTTGTTGAGTCTCAGTTTGTGAACCATGGTTGCAATTTTGCAACAACATAAAAAAAATGATAGTTGAAGGAAAAGGAAAGACAAAAGTTTCAACCTAGATACCGTGGGCAATACATAACTCTGGCTAAGGTTTGGTAAGCGACCTATGCACTGTATATCAGAACATATGGAGGATCTACAATGTTTTTTATATGTACTTTCTGAAGAAGGTAGTAGTGCACAAAGACAAAGACACTTGTCAAGGCTAACGAAGGAAAGTTGGTTTTCGAATCTTCATAATGTGCTTTCTAAAATGAATCTGAGACAAAGTGACAGTGATTATGTCTTTTGGTTTCTCTAGGTATTCTCACTGTATGTTCAACAAGCTTATTCACTAGGACTAGCACTGTACAAATGTATCTGGTGGTTACATGGAGATTGTCTTTGGTTTCATTTAGTGAAGGAATCTCTTAACAAAGAATAAACATCTTCAGGAGGCAGCATGTGGTGAAGTATAAAAGACTTCATGGAGAAAATGCAAATGCCAGCACGGAGAATGTATATCATGGTAAGGTTTATGATCACATCAAACCCTTTTACTGAAGACTGGCCGGATGTATAGAAGATAACCAAATGACTGATTTCTGCTGAGGGAAAATATGGTATAAAAAGTTAAAACAAAACTACTAGGATGACAGTGGTAGTCAAATTGAGCAGAGATTCCTCAACTGTGGAGCTAAGTTGCATGGATACAGTGTTTGAAATGGATATAAGTAATTATTGATTTTAAAAACTCTGGGATATACATTCAGCTAGGATATGGCACATTATGTGTGTTTATATTTGAAAACATAATAGGCCCTATTTATATTAGGCATTATATTTTTATGTGTTTGTTTCCCCAGTGCCTTATTTATCTGTATTTTAAAGTTTAAACCATACCCTACCCTTTTGTGGATAATACGGCTCTTGATGCCAGTGTGGATCTAAATGATCCACAATCACAAGAATGGGAGGAGGTAAAGCTGAACTGCAAGCAGATTGGCAGATACGGCTCTTGTTACCCTACTTACTATTCTGATTTATATTGCAAGAGAATCTGTACTTGTCTATGGTATTCCTACGTGTCTAACTGAACTTCAATGCTGTAGAAATACAAGTAATATCACAATCTTGAGAAATTCTCAGCCTGGGACTTGCATGATGCAACATAATCATAATACTAGACTATGCTAACTTAATTTAATGGATAAATAAGAGAAAACTGAGGACTGTTTCTGATTTCCTCTTTTAATATTGACAATCAAACATCTATATTTAATTACTATGATAAAGGTAGAGATTGCCATTGTGATAATATTGTGAGGCTTAAGCACTTATATTTATTTTGATAATTTTGGAGGCCAATTTTTAGACGGTGTCCCTATGTCTTTTGTCAAGCTAGAGAACTGTAGAATGATGATTTGTTTTATATGGCAGTCCCCATAGATTGGGTGCATATGCAATGAGTGCAAATCCATATGCTTTGAAAGTATAGGTAGAGATATATTTTGTGTTATTTGAATGAGCACTTTCAATTAATAAGCTTGAAGTTTGAATTGAAACAAAGGGTAAACTATAAATGTACCATTTAGTAAAAGATAATGTGATAATGGACTTATTTTTGATGCCTTTGTGTTAGTTGGATAGTGCTCTACGAAAATGCGGTTTAGAAATATTATTGTATACCTTTTGGTTCCATAGCATCATTGGAGTGCTAATTCTAATGATCGTCCTGGAACATAAGAGTATTTAAAATCTTGCCTATGTAACCTACTTTTAGAAGCTATTCCAGTACCGTGAACCAAAATTTCATGTGTGCTTCCAGGTTGGTACTTATCTATTTGGAGAGTACAGTTACTTTCTGGCTAGAAGGCCTGGTTGTAGCCCAAAGGAAATTGACAAACTCCCAATTGTGTCGTAAGATTTTTTGAGCATATTTACTTGATTATTAAATTAGTTTTCAAGCACCAAAACCATCAATTGATCTTGGCCTCCTAACATTTAGAATGGTGGCCACAGAATCTCCACTGTTGCTCTTCTTTTGAACACCTATGTAAAGATACTGATGCACACTCAACCTCCAGATCAAGAATTGCAAGAACATATCTGGGCAGTTTTTAGCGAGTAAAAAAATTCAGCTCAATTTTGTTTTCAATTTTTTAGTAATTTATAATATTCTGCGCTTTTTGCTAGGAATACAAGCAGCAACTCTTCTCTATTTGAAGCATTTTGTTACTATTGTAGGAGTTAATTAAAACAGTGCTGACATAAACAAGGTTTTAGGTATGAAAGCTATATTGATATAGAAATCCAACAACGTGCGGTAGAATATTTTGCATTGAGACAGAAAGGGCCAGTTCTAATGGACATACTGGCTGAAATTGCCAAATTTCCTGAACGTCAGGTATGATGGTTGAGATGTTACACTATGCAATGAACTAAGAGACTGAGTTCCTAAATACATTTGAAAGTCCTTATTACTACATGAGTCATTTGTACTTGCTTATGAGTTTTACTGAATTATTATCAGTCTGCATTATTGACGAGAGCAGAAGATACAGAGGTAGATACGGCTGAGCTGAGTGCTACAAAATTGTGAGTGCAACAACAAATGTCAAGTGCTATAGTTGTATCAGATCATCGTCCTGCTAATGGATCTCTACCTACTGGCTAAATAAAGATACCTGTAAGACTTGTAATGCTGTTTATTTCATTCTGTTTTGAGAAAATATTATCATTTAACACTCTTGCTGTGCTTATCTTGGGACCATTCTTCAAGGTGTAATTGTGTATAATATCATATCTGTAAATGCTGCAGCATGTTGGTAAAGTTTGAACAAGGACCACGCCAGGCTAACGGAGCTCTTTCCAAGCTAGATGCGCAAACTGCACCACCAACACCTGATCTATTAGGGGATCTTTTGTGTCCACTTGCTATTGAAGGTCCTCCTGCTCCAGTTGTCTCAACCCCTTCAAGCTCATCGTTGTCTTTAGAAGGTCCTCCTGAAGATTTAGATCATTTAGCCCTGGCAATTCTTGGAGAACAGCTAAGTTCAATACAGGTAAAATATGTTGGAAATTATGTACATTGATAAACATGGATGTAGATGATGAATAAATCTACATTTTCTGCTTTGGGATGCCTCACTTTGATTGGATGTTTAGGTTTGAACTTGTATGTAATTTCTAGGCTTTTACCTCCTTTTTTTGATGCCTTTGTTGTTTCACTCATTTATTTATGATCTGCTCACCTTTTCAGCCTTTTCTTTCCTATCTTGGCCTGCAGTGTGTTACAAATTTATTTTTGATTTTGTACATTGCTAGATATATTTTAACAGTTTGATCTTTGATATTTTCCCATGATTACTTGTAAGTTGTAACTGCATATTGTGACATTGATTGTGCTTACACCATTGTACTTAAGCAGACAAATATGGAAAATCAAGATCATTTTTCATAATTACAAATTTACAACAGACTCACATGGTTTACATGTCAAAAAGGGAGATGTTTGGATTTACTGTGGATTAACACAACCTGGATTGATAATTAAAAGTTACAATGGGTAAACATGGTCTGGATTCATAGGGGCAATAGGAGATAAATAATAAATTCTTAAAATAAATTGGAGATAAAATACACATCAAAGTTTTATATTATCACCAAAGTCAGAAGAAATATGCTGAGTGAAATTTCTGTGGGTTAGATAATATAGTTTAATCAATCAAGCTAAAGCTTGGTGTTGAAAATTATGTGAAGAGATTGCTTCAAGACACTTTATAGTTGTTACAAATGTTTAAAAATTGTGTGAACAAAAACACTTAAATACACAAGTTGTGTGAATAAGGCTTAATGCTTAAAACTTACATAGGCCAAGAAATAATTAGATAGATGGTTAGTATAGCGTTTTACTCTTGTTTATAAATTTTAAGGATATAGCATTTTACTTTTCCCCAATCACAGTGGAGAATGGAATGTGAAAATTGGGAAACAAGCATCTGGGATGCCTTGCTTGCCCTCCAAAAAATAATTATAGAGGTTGGCACAAGAAACTTCTTTACAAAAGCACAAAAACATATTTGATTACTCAACTCAATAGAAATGCCAAAGGGACAATAATTAAACATATAGCATGATGAAACAAGAATGACCAACAAACAAGAATGGTCAAGACAATGGCTAGGGGACATTTGATATCCATTTTTTCATCTTCGTCTCCTATGAGAAGGAGATGTGCCCCCACTCTCTAAGAAAAGTTTTTTGAGGGAAATTAATTTAAAATGTAGAAACCTTTCAAGTCCTTCATATGGATCTGTGGAATTGGTATGTTGATTATCTTTCTTCTCTACACTTTCAAACATTAAATTTGTTCTTAAAGCTTGAAAATGTAAATATTGTAGTCAATTGGGAATGTTGTTGAGCGCTTTCAAGCATTATGCCTTAAAGATAGTGGAGTTCTCTATGAAGATCCTTTTATTCAGGTACGTCTATTGATACTTGCTCCTCTATTTATAGTCCAAATGCTTTAGTATGCAATATGCATGTCAGCACCATGCGACTAATCTACTGATATGCAAGTTTGAATTGATCTAATATGGGAGATTATGTTAAGCTTATTCAAAAAGGCTATAGTTTGTCATTCTTGGCATGCTGTTAAAATTGGAACTTAGTGGTTAAATAGTTTATGAAACCTCTTGAATCACCACTTTTGTTTTAGTAATTTCTCATCCACATGTGACTTTTCTTGGTAGTAATTGCTTGGAAACCCTAGTTTTTTGCATTATTCTGTTAAGTTTTTTTAATAATTTGTGTGGTTTTGATAAGGTATTAGGAAATCCTAATTTAGCAAATCTTAATTTTAAAATCAGCAAACCCAAACTTTCAAGAAAAGAATTGGGAGCTTTGATTTTTTCCCTTACAGATTTGGTTCCATGTATACCACATATATATTGATAACTTCATTACGCTAGAATAAAAAGTTTGGCGTAATCTTATACTTTTGATACTCTACTACATCCAACCAATATATTAAATGAAACTTAGCACTATTGTAAGCATTATCCTCCTATCTAAGTATAGTCATACCAACTTTTTACACTCAAATTCTTAAAGCATTTGCAAAGCCTTTCTCCTCGACCCCGCGGTTTGAATTCTTCCATAATGCTTCAACTATAGGCTTCATTACTTATATTTAGGCTCTAACTTTATCATTGAATTTCAATGCAACAACTCATTACAACCAACACACCCATTACCCATCGGCCAAAATTGTTGAAACTGAAAATTCTTCAAGCATTAGGTTGTATATATCCATTTTCCTCGATCTCCATTATATCTCATAATCCAATGGAGGCATCATACCTAGTTAATCATCATCATGTCTCCAAAACTCATTGCCTTGCAAGATCAAGATCCACTCTTAGATCATCACGTTTCATGGTGGGAGCTAGTAAATTTGTTAGACTCGATTTGAATAATGAGAAGAGTGGTAGAGGTGTATTGGGCATAAAAGCAAGCGAGAAGGATAAGGATAGTTATTTTGTTAAGAAAGGAACTCTTTGTACAAACTAGGGGAGAGGACCTAGTAGTTGTGCACCCTAACTTTGTGCTTTTAATTATCCTATGTGGGAATTTTAAATCACTCTCATTTTTTTATAGCAACTTACTTGGCAAGTCCCCTACTTATAATTTTCGTTTCAGGGCCACATAATCAGATATGATGTCACATCAACATGCTTTTTGTCAAGGTGTCCAAAAAGGCCCAAAAAATAAGTGAGACCAATACTTGTGCATTCACATCATGGGTAGTTGAGTGTTGATGTGGCATCACATGATTGATTGCTTTTTAGATAAAAGGAATACATTTTGTTTAATTATGGGTAGTCAAGTCACAAGTTTTGGGCATTATATAAACAACTACTATCACAACTATTGAAACATGCTCAACTATTGGGTCCTCTCCCCTATGCAATGTCCCTAGACAATCCACGTGGTTCATTTTACATAACTCACTCATTGGTAGATATTCTACATGCTTCGAATAAAAGGGTCCTAGATAAAATCAAGCAAAAGGAGGACAACAAAAGTTGTGGAAGTTGACGTTACACTTGCCAATTGCACTTGTGTGTCATGAAAGATAATAGAGATGGAGGAATGTATAACTGATGAGAGCAAGTTCAAGACTCATTACCTGCCATTTTTAGCAATTCAAGCCTACCTTCATCAAGCATATTTTGATGTTGCAAAAAGTCAACAATATGCATGCTATCTCTTACATGTACAAAGACATGGGCTTTCATGTTGCTCTTCTTACACCCTTTTGAGTTTTCAAATGGAAAAAAGATAAAAAAGTATTCTTATTTTTGAAAATTTCAATATGTTCTCATTATTTATTTCATATTATTTCATAAGGATTGTTTAACCTATTGCCATTAAATTCCTTGTTTGTTTGACCTACTGCTCATCTGTAAATCATTTTTTTGTGTGTTTATCCATGAGGTTGACAAATTGGTTCTCTTGGTGATGACTAGGGAATTTGAAGTGGAGTATTTGAGGTTATAGAGATTTTTTTATGTCTAAAGGTATTTTCCCACTTCTTGGGTTTACTAGATTATTGAGAAGTCCACAAACAAAATTTTTGGCACAAACATCACACCTTAACTATATTTCTAATCTGATTTGGTATCACATACTGATCAAAGTTTGCTATCCCAACAATCACTTTTCTTGTATTGATTATTGTAAATAAGATTTCAAGTTCTCCCAAACATTATTGCGAGCAACTAGGATGATGCCACTTTTAGGGATAAAATGCCAAAACTTATTAGTAAAATTGAAGGGTGTGGTTGTATTGTCTGATGTCACAAATACTCTTAAGAGGCTTGCATTATTCTCTGCATAGTACTTTTGATGTGAACTGTGAGCATAGTTAAATGGCATAATATTCTACAGTGATGGGCACTATTTTGGAGAATTCATATAAAGGTATATATTTACTCTTTCCTCAAAATACAAATCATATCTATGAGATGTGCTAGGTATAGATTTACAAACTAGCAAACTTTTAGTTAACATAGACTCTAAAGCAATAGTAAGCCTAAGGAATGGATTAACTCACCTCTTTTCGTCTCTAACTTGGTAGAATGTAAGACTAAGGTAAAATAGACTAGGCATTGAATTGAGTTGAGTTGTAGGGATACCCCTGAATCAACAAAAAGATAAGAGTGAGGTCCTTAACATTTTATTGTCTTTGAAATGAGTTTGGATTAAAATATTTTGATTAATTGAAGGCTTATTTAAAAAAGAAGGGGGGACTAGTCTTGCCCTAGTGTGACACACCTTCCAGACCCCAACTTGGCAGAATGTACCAAGGTAAGGTGAGCAGGGCGTTGGGTTGGGTCGTAGGGATACCCTTGAATCAACAAAAAAAGAGAGTGAAGTCCATAACTTTTTATTGTTTTTGAGATGGGTTTGGAATAAAATATTTTGATTAATAAGAAGCTTATTTAAATTTTTATTAGGGGGACTAGTCTCACCCCAGCATGACACCCCTTGTTGACCCCAACTTAGCAAAATGTAAGACCAAGATAAGGTGGGTATGGCGTTGCGTTGGGTCGTAGAGATACCCCTGAATAAACAAAAAGAAGAGAATTAAGTCTAACTTTTTATTGTCTTTGAAAAAGGTTTGGATTATAATTTTTTGATTAATTGGAGGCTTATTTGAAAAATATACTAGGGGGACTAGTTTAGCCTCAACATGACACCCCTTGTTGACCCCAACTTGGCAGAATGTAAGACCAAGGTAAGGTAGGTAGGGTGTTGGGCTGGGTCGTAGGGATACCCCTGAAACAACAAAAAGAAGACAGTGAAGTCCATAACTTTTTATTGTCTTTGAAATAGGTTTGAATTATAATATTTTGATTAATTGGAGGTTTATTTAAAATAAAAATTCTAGAGCGACTAATCTCGCCCCAATGTGACACCCCTTTTCGACTCAATGTAAGAACAAGATAAGGTGGGTAGGGCATTGGGCTGGGTCATAGGGATACCCCTGAATCAACAAAAAAAACATAGTGAAGTCCATAACTTTTTACCGTCTTTGAAACAGGTTTGGATTATAACATTTTGATTAATTGGAGGCTTATTTAAAAAAATCTAGAGGGACTAGTCTCTCCCCAGTGTGACACCCCTTCCCAACCCCAACATAACAGAATGTAAAACCAAGGTAAGACTGGTAGGGCGTTGGGCTAGGTCGTAGGGATACCTATGAATCAACAAAAAAAAGAGTGAAGTCCATAACCTTTTATTATCTTTGAAATGAGTTTGGATTAGAAATTTTGATTAATTGAAGGCTTATTTAAAAAAAAATTCTAGGGGGACTAGTCTCGCCCCAACGTGACACCTCTTCCCGACTCAAACTCGGAAGAATGTAAGACCAAGGTATGACAGGTAGGGCGTTGGGTTGGGTCGTAGGGATACCCCTGATTGAACAAAAAAAAGAGTGAACTCCATAACTTTTTATTGTTTTTGAAACAGGTTTGGATTTTTTTTTTTTTATGAATTAAAGGCTGATCTAAAATAAATTCCATGGGGATTGGTCTCGCCCTAGCGTGACATCCATTCCCGACCCCAACTTGGCAAAATGTAAGACCAAGGTAAGGCAGGTAGGACGTTGGGGTAGGTCTTAGGGATACCCTTGAATCAACAAAAAAAATAGTGAAGTCCATAACTTTTATTGTCTTCGAAACATGTTTGGATTAAAATATTTTATTAATTGAAAACTTATTTTTAAAAAAAATTTAGGGGGGCTTGTCTCACCCCAACATGACACCCCTTCCTGACCCCAACTTGGCAAAATGTAAGACCAAGGTAAGGTGGGTAGGGCATTGGGTTGGGTTGTAGATATACCTTTGAATCAACAAAAAAAGAGAGTGAAGTCCATAAATTTTTATTGTCATTGAAACGAGTTTGGATTAAAATATTTTGATTAGTTGGAGACTTATTTTAAAAAAAATCTAGGGGTACTAGTCTCGCCCCAACATGACACCGCTTCTTGACCCCAACTTGGCAAAATGTAAGACCAAGGTAAGGCAGCTAGGGCGTTGGGTTGGGTCGTAGGGATACCCCCTAAATCAACAAAAAAAAGAGTGAAATCCATAAATTTTTATTGTCTCTGAAACAAGTTTGGATTATAATATTTTGATTAATTAGAGACTTATTTAAAAAAAAATCTAGGGGTATTAGTCTCGCCCCAACATGACACCCTTTCCTGACCCCAACTTGGCAAAATGTAAGACCAAGGTAAGGCAGCTAGGGCGTTGGGTTGGGTCGTAGGGATACCCTAAATAAAAAAAAAAAGAGTGAAATCCATAAATTTTTATTGTCTTTGAAATAGGTCCGGATTAGAATATTTTGATTAATTGGAGACTTATTTAAAAAAAAATCTAGGGGTATTAGTCTCGCCTCAACATGATTGAACAAAAAAAAGAGTGAACTCCATAACTTTTTATTGTTTTTGAAACGGGTTTGGATTTTTTTTTTTTGATGAATTAAAGGCTGGTCTAAAATAAATTCTATGGGGATTTGTCTCGCCCTAGGGTGAGACCAAGACCCCAACTTGGCAAAATGTAAGACCAAGGTAAGGTGGGTAGGACGTTGGGCTGGGTCTTAGGGATATCCTTGAATCAACAAAAAAAATAGTGAAGTCTATAACTTTTATTATCTTCGAAACATGTTTGGATTAAAATATTTTGATTAATTGAAAACTTATTTTAAAAAAAAATTTAGGGGGCTTGTCTCACCCCAATATGACACCCCTTCCTGACCCCAATAGGTCGTAGGAATACCCCTAAATCAATAAAAAGAAGAGAGTGAAACCCATAACTTACTTTTTATTGTCTTTGAAACAGTTTTGGATTAGAATATTTTGATTAATTCGAGGCTTATTTAAAAAGAAATTTTAGGGAGATTAGTGTCGCCCCAACATGACACTCTTTCCCAACCCCTACTTAATAGAATGTAAGAACAAGGTAAAACGAGTAGGGCGTTGGGTTGGGTCGTAGGGATACCCTTGAATCAACAAAAAGAAGAGCGAAGTCCATAAATTTTTATTGTTTTTGAAATGGGTTTGGATTAGAATATTTTCCTTAATTGAAGGTTTATTTAAAAAAAATCTAGGGGGGTAGTCACATTGGGGCGAGACTTGGCAACTTTTTGATCCCAACTTGGCAAAATGTAAGACCAAGATAAAGTGGGTAGGGCGTTGACTTGAGTTGTAGGGATACATGGTTTGGATTAGAATATTTTGATTAATTGGAGGCTTATTAAAAAGATATTCTAGGAGGACTAGTCTCACACCAGCGTGACACCTCTTCCTGACCCCAACTTGGCAAAATGTAAGACCAAGAAGAGAGTGAAGTCCATAACTTTTTATTGTCTTTGAAACGGGTTTGGATTAGAATATTTTGATTAATTGAAGATTTATTTAAAAAAAAATTCTAGGGGACTAGTCTCATCCCAGCATAACACCCTTCCCAACCATAACTTGGTAGAATGTAAGATCAAACTAAGGTAGATAGTGCATTGGGTTGGGTCGTTGGGATACTCTTGAATCAACAAAAAAAAGAGTGAAGTCTATAACTTCTTATTGTTTTTGAAACAAGTTTGGATTAAAATATTTTGATTAATTAGATACTTATTTTAAAAAAATTATAGGAGGAGTAGACTCGCCCTAATGTGACATCCCTTCTTGACCCCAACTTGGCAGAATGTAAGACCAAAGTAAGGCGGGTAGGGCGTTGGGCTGGGTTGTAGGAATACCATTGAATCAACAAAAAAAAGAGTGAAGTCCATAACTTTTTATTGTCTTTGAAATGGGTTTGAATTAAAATATTTTGATTAATTGGAGGCTTATTTCAAAAAGAATTCTAGGGGGACTAGTCTTGCCCTAGCGTAACACCCCTTGTTGACCCCAACATAGTAGAATGTAAGATCAACGTAAAGCGGGCAAGGTGTTCAGCTGGGTCGTAGAGATACCCTTGAATCAACAAAAAGAACAGAGTGAAGTCTATAACTTTTTATTGTCTTTGAAACGGGTTTGAATTAAAATATTTTGATTAATTGAAGACTTATTTTAAAAAAATTCTAGGTGGAGTAGTCTCACCCTAATGTGACATCCCTTCTCGACCCCAACTTGGTAGAATGTAAGACCAAAGTAAGACTGGTAGGGCGTTGGGCTGGGTTGTAGAGATACCATTGAATCAACAAAAAAAATAGTGAAGTCCATAACTTTTTATTGTCTTTGAAATGGGTTTGAATTAGAATATTTTGATTAATTGGAGGCTTATTTCAAAAAGAATTTTAGGGGCACTAGTATCGCCCCATCATAACACCCCTTGTTGACCTCGACATAGTAGAATGTAAGATCAACGTAAAGTGGGCATGGTGTTCAGCTGGGTCGTAGGTACCCTTGAATCAACAAAAAGAAGAGAGTGAAATCCATAACTTTTTATTGTCTTTGAAACAAGTTTGGATTAAAATATTTTTATTAATTGGAGGCTTATTTAAAAAAAATTCTAGTGGCACTAGTTTTGCACCATCGTGACACTCCTTCCTGGCCCTAACTTGGTGGAATGTAAGACCAAGGCAAGGCGTGTAGGGCATTGGGTTGGGTCGTAGGGATACCACAAATCAACAAAAAAAAGATAGTGAAGTCCATAACTTTTTATTGTCTTTGAAACATGTTTGAATTAAAATATTTTGATTAATTGGAAACTTCTTTAAATAAAAATTCTATGGGGACTAATCTTGCCCAGTGTGACCCTTTCCCTAACAAAACTTAGAAAATGTAAGACCAAGGTAAAACGGGCAAGGTGTTGGGTTGGGTCGTAGGGATACCCCTGAATCAACAAAAAAAAGAGAGTGAAATTCATAACTTTTTATTATCTTTGAAACGGGTTTGGAATAGAATATTTTGATTAATTGGAGGCATATTTAAAAATAAATTCTACTGGCATTAGTCTCGCCCTAGCGTGACACCCTTTCCTGACCCCAACTTGACAGAATGTAAGACTAAGTCAAAGCGGGTAGGGCCAGGTCACAAGGATACTCCTGAATAAATAAATAAAATATAGTGTTGTCTATAACTTTTTTATTGTTTTTGAAATAGGTTTGGATTAGAATATTTTGATTAATTGGAGGCTTATTTAAAAAAAACTTCTAGGGGGACTAGTCTTGCCCCAACGCGACACCTTTTCCCGACCCCAACTTGGTAAAATGTAAGACCAAGGTAAGGTGGGTAGGGCATTGGACTGGGTAGTAGGGATACCCCTGAATGAAGAAAAATAAGAGACTGAAGTCCATAACTTTTTATTGTCTTTGAAACAAGTTTGGATTACAATATTTTAATTAATTAGATGTTTATTTAAAAAAAAATTCTAGGGGGACTAGTCTCGCTCCAACATAACACCCCTTTCCCACCCCAACTTGGTAGAATGTAAGACCAAGTTAAGGTGGGTAGGGCATTGAGCTGGGTCATATGGATATCCTTGAATCAACAAAAAGTAGAGAGTGGAGTTTTTAACATTTTATTATATTCGAAATGAGTTTGGATTATAATATTTTGATTAATTGAAGACTTATTTAAAAAACAATTCTAGGGGACTAGTCTCGCCCCAACGTGACACCCCTTTCCAACCCCAACTTGACAAAATGTAAGACCAAAGTAAGGTGGATAGGGTATTGGGCAGGTCATAAGGACAACCTTGAATCAATTAAAAGAAGAGAGTGAAGTCCAAAACATTTTATTGTCTTTGAAACGGGTTAGGATTAGAATATTTTGATTAATTGAAGATTTATTTAAAAAAATAAATTAGGGGGATTAGTCTCGCCCCAACATGATGCCCCTTCTAGACCCCAACTTGGTAGGATGTAAGACCAAGGTAAGGTGAGTAGAGTGTTGGGGTGGGTCGTAGAGATACCCCTGAATCAATTAAAAAATAGAGTGAAGTCCATAACTTTTTATTGTTTTTGAAATGGGTATGGATTAAAATATTTTAATTAAATGAAGGCTTATTTGAAAAAAAATTCAGGTACTAGTCTCATCCTAACATGACACCCCTTCTTGACCCCAACTTGGTAGAATGTAAAACTAATATAAGGCGGGTAGGGCGTTGGGTTGGGTCGTAGGGATAGCCCTGAATCAACAAAAAAATGAGAGTGAAGTCTAAATTTTTATTATCTTTGAAACGGGTTTGGTTTATAATATTTTGATTAATTAGATGCTTATTTGAAAAAAAAATTAGAGGGACTAGTCTCGCCCTAGCATAATGCCTCTTTTCGACCCCAATTTAGTAGAATGTAAGACCAAGTTAATGTGGGTAGGGTGTTGGGTTGGGTCATAGGGATATCTTTGACTAAACAAGAAGAAAGTGAAGTCTATAACATTTTATTATTTTTGAAATGATTTTGGATTAGAATATTTTGATTAATTGGAGGCTTATTTTAAAAAAATTCTGAAGGGGACTAGTCTTGCCCACGCATGACACCCCTACCCGACCTCAATTTGACAAAATGTAAGACTAAAGTAAGGTGAGTAGGGCGTTGTGTTAGGTCATAGGGATACCCCTGAATCAATAAAAATACGAGAATGAAGTCCAAAACTTTCTATTGTCTTTGAAATGGGTTTGAATTATAATATTTTAATTAATTGAAACTTATTCAAAAAATAATTCTAGGGGGACTAGTCTCGCCCCAGCATGACACCCCTTTCGGACCCCAACTTGGTAGAATGTAAAACCAAGGTAAGGTAGGTAGATTATTGAGTTGAGTTCTAGGGATACCCCTGAATCAAAAAGAAAAAAATAGTGAATTCTATAAATTTTTATTATCTTTGAAACGGGTTTGGATTAAACTATTTTGATTAATTGAAGGTTTATTTAAAAAAAATTCTAGGGGGACTAGTCTCACCCTATTGTGACACCCCTTATTGACTCCAACTTGGCAGAATATGAGACCAAGGTAAGGCGTGTAGGGCATTGAGTTGGGTTGCAGGGATACCCTTGAATCAACAAGAAAAAAAGAGTGAAGTCCATAACTTTTTATTATTTTGGAAATGAGTTTGGATTAAATTATTTTGATTAATTATATACTTATTTAAAAAAAAAATTAAGGGGACTAGTCTTGCCCCGGTGTGACACCCCTTTCCGACCCCAACTTGGCATAATGGAAGACCAAGGTAAGGCAGGTAGGGCGTTGGGTTGGGTCGTAGGGATACCCTTGAATCAACAAAAAAAAAAGAGTAAAGTCCATATCTTAAAATTGTCTTTTTAACGGGTTTGGATTAGTATATTTTGATTCATTGGATGCTTATTGAAAAACAAATTCTAGGGGATGGGTCGTAGGGATAACCTTGAATCAACAAAATGAAGAGAATTAAGTCCATAACTTTTATTGTTTTTGAAATGGGTTTGGCTTAGAATATTTTGATTAATTGGAGACATTTAAAAAATTTTTTATAGGGGGAATAGTTTCGCCGCAGCGTGACAATACTTTCTGACCTCAACTTGGTAGAATGTAAGACAAAGATAAGGTGGGTAGGGCGTTGGACTGAGTCATAGGGATACCCTTGAATAACCAAAAAGAAGAGAGTGAAGTCCATAATTTTTTACTATCTTTGAAACGAGTTTGGATTAAAATATTTTGATTAATTGAAGACTTATTTTAAAAAAATTCTAGGGGGACTTGTCATGCCCCGGTATGACACCCCTTCCCAACCCCAACTTGGTAGAATGTAAGACCAAGATAAGGTAGGTAGGGTAACAGCGCTAGGTCATAGGGATACCCCCAAACCAACAAAAAAAGAGAGTGAAGTCCATAACTTTTTATTATCTTTGAAACATGTTTGGATTAGAATATTTTGATTGATTGGAGACTTACTTAAAAATAAATTCTAGGGGGACTAGTCTCACCTCGCCTTAGCATGACACCTCTTTCCGACCACAACTTGACATAATATAAGACCAAAGTAAGGTGGGTAGGGTGTTGGGTTAGGTTCTAGAGATACCCCTAAATCAACAAAAAAAAGAGAGTGGAGTGCATAACTTTTTATTGTCTTTGAAACGGGTGTGGATTAATTTGAGACTTATTTAAAAACAAATTCTAGTGGCACTAGTCTCACCCTAGTGTGACACCCTTTCATGACCCCAACTTACTAGAATATAAAATGAAGGTAAGGCGGGTAGGGCATTGGGTTGGGTCGTAGGGATACCCCTAAATCAATAAAAAAATAGTGAAGTCCACAACTTTTTATTGTCTTTGAAATAAGTTTGAATTAAAATATTTTGATTAATTAGAGACTTAATTAAAAAAAATTAGGAGGACTAGTCTCGCCCGAGCATGACACCCTTTCTAACACCAACTTGAAAAAATGTAAGACCAAGGTAAGGCAGGTAGGGCACTGGGTTGGGTCATACAGATACCCCTGAAAGAAACAAAAAAGAGAGAGTGAAGTCCATAACTTTTTATTGTATTTGAAACGAGTTTAGATTATAATATTTTTATTAATTAGATACTTATTTAAAAAAAATTAGGGGGACTAATATCGCCCCAATATTATAGCCCTTTCAGACCCCAACTTGACAAAATCTAAGACCAAGGTAAGGTGGGCTGGGTCATAGGGATACCCTTGAATCAACAAAAAAAGGTAGTGAAGTCCATAACTTTTGATTGTCCTCAAAATAGTTTAGATACTTTTAAATCAACAAAAAAAAGAGAGTGAAGTTCATAACTTTTAATTATCCTTGAAACAAGTTTGGATTAGAATATTTTGATTAATTGGAGGCTTATTTAAAAAAAATTCTAAGGGGACTAGTCTCGCCTTAGCGTGACACCCCATCCCGACCCCAACTTGGAAAAATGTAGGACCAAGGTAAGACAGATAGGGTGTTGATCTACGTCGTAGAGATACCCCTGAATCAACAGAAAAAAGAGTGAAGTCCATAACTTTTTATTATCTTTGAAACGTGTTTGGATTAGAATATTTTGATTAATTGAAAGCTTATTTAAAAAACAATTCTAGGGGACTAGTCTCATCCCAACGTGACACCCCTTCCCAACCCTAACTTGAAAAAATCTAAGACTAAGGTAAGACAAGTAGGGCATTGGGTTGGGTGATAGGGATACCCTTGAATCAACAAGAAAAAAGAGTGAAGTCCATAACTTTTAATTGTCTTCGAAACAAGTTTGGATTAAAATATTTTGATTAATTGGAGGCTTATTTTTTTAAAAATATAGGACTAGTTTCACCCAAGTGCGAACCCTTTCCCTACCCCACCTTGGCATAATGTAAGACCAAGGTAAGGAAGGTAAGGCATTGGGCTGGGTCTAGGGATACCCCTAAATCAACAAAAAAAGAGAGTGAAGTCAATAACTTTTTATTATTTTTGAAATGGGTTTGGATAAGAATATTTTAATTAATTGGAGGCTTATGTAAAAAAAATTTCTAGAGGGACTAGTCTCACCTCAGCATGACATTGCTTTTTGACCCTGACTTGGTAGAATGTAAGACCAAAATAAGGTGGGTAGGGTGTTGGGTTGAGTCACAGGGATACCCCTAAATCAACAAAAAGAAGAGAGTGAAGCCCATAATTTTTTATTATCTTTGATGTAGGTTTGGATTAGAATATTTTAATTAATTAGAGGCTTATTTTTAAAAAAATATAAGCGGACTAGTCACACCCCAGCGTGACACCTCCACCCGACCCCAATATGGCATAATGTAAGACTAATGTAACATAGGTAAGGCGTTGGGTAGGGTTGTAAGGATACCCCTGAATCAACAAAAAAAGAGTGAAGTCCATAACTTTTTATGATCTTTGAAACAGGTTTGGATTAGAATATTTTGATTAATTGGAATCTTATTTAAAAAAAAATAAGGGGACTAGTCCCGCCCTAGTGTGACATCCCTTTCCGACCCCAACTTAGAGAATGTAAGACCAAGGTAAAACAGGTAGTGTATTGGGTCGGGTTGTAGGGATACCCCTGAATCAACAAAAAGTAGAGTGAAATCCATAACTTTTTATTGTGTTTTAAACAACTTTGGATTAGAATATTTTGATTAGTTGGAGGCTTATTTCAAAAAAATTCTATGGGGACTAGTCTCGCCCCAACCTGACACCCATTGCTAACCCCAACTTGGTAGAATGTAAGACCACAGTAAGGCAACTATGGCATTGGGCTAGGTCGTAGAGATACTGCTAAAGCAATGAAAGTAAGAGAGTGAAGTCCATAACTTTTTATTATCTTTAAAACAAGTTTAGATTAGAATATTTTGATTAATTAGAGGCTTATTTAAAAAAAATTCTAGTGGCATTAGTCTTGCCTCGCGTAACACCCCTTCCTGACACCAACTTGTCAGAATGTAAGAGCAAGGTAAGGCGGGTAGGGCGTTGGACTGGGTCGTAGGGATACCCCTGAATCAACAAAAAAAAGATAGTGAAGTTCATAATTTTTTATTGTCTTTGAAACAAGTTTGGATTATAATATTTTGATTAATTGGAGACTTATTTAAAAGAAATTATAGGGGGACTAGTCTCACAACAATGTGACACCCTTTTTTCAACCCCAACTTGGAAAAATGTAAGATCAAGGTAAGGTGGGTAGGGCGTTGGGTTGGGTTGTAGGGATACCCCTGAATCAACAAAAAAAGAGAGTGAAGTCCATAAATTTTTATTATCTTTGAAATGAGTTTGGATTATAATATTTTAATTAATTAGAGGCTTATTTAAAAAAAAAAATCTAGGGGACTAGTCTCATCCTAGCGTGACACCCATTCTCAACCCCAACTTGAAAAAATCTAAGTCCAAGGTATGGAGGGTAGGGTGTTGGGTTGTGTCATAGGGATACCCCTGAATCAACAAAAAGAAGAGAGTTAAGTCCATAACTTTTTATTATTTTTGAAACGAGTTTGGATTATAATATTTTGATTAATTGAAGGCTTATTTATAAAAAATTCTTGGAGGACTAGTCTCGTCCTAGTATGATACCCCTTTCCGACTCCAACATGAAAAAATCTAAGACCAAAGTAAGATGGGTAGGACATTGGGTTGGGTCATAGGGATATCCCTGAATCAATAAAAAAAAGAGTGAAGTCTGTAACTTTTAATTGTCTTTGAAAATAGGCTTGGATTAGAATATCCCTGACACGACTTCTCGACTCCAATTTGGAAGAATGTAAGACCAAGGTAAGTCAGGTAGGGCATTGGGTTGGGTTATAGGAATACCCTTGAATCAACAAAAAGAAGAGAGTGAAATTCATAACTCTTTATTGTCTTTGAAATGGGTTTGAATTAGAATATTTTTATTAATTGGAGGCTTAATTAAAAAAATAAATAGGGGGACTAGTCTCGCCCTATTGTGACACCCCTTCCCGACTCCAACTTGGAAAAATGTAAGACCAAGATAAGGTGGGTAGGGCATTGATCTAGGTCATAGAGACACCCTTGAATAAACAAAAAAATGATAGTGAAGTCCATAACTTTTTATTTTCTTTGAAACATGTTTGGATTAGAATATTTTGATTAAGTGGAGGTTTATTTTAATTTTTTTTTTTAAAGAGAGTAGTTTCATCCCAACTTGACACCTCTTTTCGACTCCAACTTGGTAGAATGTAAGACCAAGGTAAGATAGGTAGTGTGTTGGGATGAGTCATAGGGATACCCACGAATCAACAAAAAGAAGAGAGTGAAGTCCATCACTTTTTATTGTCTTTGAAACAGGTTTGGATTAGAATATTTTGATTAATTGAAGGTTTTTTATTAAAAAAATTCTATGGGGACTACTCTTGCCTCAGCGTGATACCCATTCTAGACCCCAACTTGGCAGAATGTAAGACCAAGGTAAGGCGAGTAGAGCATTGGGCTGAGTCGTAGGGATACCCCTGAATGGACAAAAATAATAGAATGAAGTCCATAACTTTTTATTGTCTTTGAAATGGGTTTGGATTATAATATTTTGATTAATTGAAGGCTTATTTAAAAAAATATATAGGGGGACTAGTCTTGCCCCAACTTGACACCCCTTCCTGACCCCAACTTGGAAAAATGTAAGACCAAGGCAAGGAAGACATGACATTTGCTTGGGTTGTAGAGATACCCTTGAATCAACAAAAAGAAGAGAGTGGAGTCCATCACATTTTATTGTCTTTGAAATAGGTTTGGATTAGAATATTTTGATTAGTTGATGGCTTATTTAAAAGAAAATTTGGGGGACTAGTCTCACCCCGACATGAAAACCCTTCCAGACCCCAACTTGGTAGACTGTAAGACTGGTAAAGCGGGTAAGGCATTGGGCTGGGTCTGTTGGAGCCTAAAATTTCATGCAAATTTTAGGCTCCCATATTCAAAAAGTTGACTTTAACACTCAGGAGTACAGTTGAAAAATCTGCTCGAGTGGCTCACTTTGAAAAATCACAAAACGAAGTCAATACAATTTCAAGCGAAAACACTTTGCAGACATGTTCATTTATCACATGGGAGTATGCACGCCAATTTTTAGCTTCATCTAATCTATTTTGACAAAGTTTAAAAGTGACAAGTTGAAGGGTTTTCTAGAAAACTTGTTGTCAGCACAGTGAAATCTGTTAAAATGGTCAACTTTGAGGGTAAATATTAAGCAAATAGATGATGATAATCACAAAATGATTGAAGCCTTCGATTCTCTATACCAAATTCTACCTCCATGCCAATTTTCAGGGCTTTAGGACATCATTTGGTATTTTTGCAAAATCAAAACCAAATTGATTTTGCATAGTTTTATAATTTCACAGAACAGCTACAAAGTGATCAAGTTTGATTTTTAATATTTTTTGGAAGAAGAGGATTTATGAAAAACCCTGTTGCGTACATATTCATGGAACCTAAATAAACTAAACTCCATGACGACGACTCCCCAGAATCTGATTTGATATTTCTTCAAAGAGGCAAATTGGCAAGCTTTAATTCAGTTTGAACAGTTGTAAAAAATGGCTGAGTGAGCAACTTTGATTGTTAACAACTTTTAACCCCAATAAGTTCATGCCAAACCATTTTACAAGCATACTCCCCTATCATAGCACAACACGCTGGTTCAATTTCATTACTCTTGGAGATCGTTTGATCAGTCTTCCACAATGATTTTGAAGGCTACTTCAACTATTTTTGCCACTGTTCAGAAGGTTAGAAAGATAAATTTTTGAGGAATGCCCACTTCAATGCATTCCAAAATATGATGAATTTGATTGTTTAGGGTTGTATAAGGTCTCCCAGAATACCATTATCGTCTTGCACCACAAATTGGCTACTCACCCAGATGCCTATTTCAAAGCAGATGATGAAATTGATGCACCATAAAGTTATGCAAAGAATTGAAGATAAATTTATACATCCTTACAAATTCCTAAAAGGGCACATTAGGAAGGTGTTCAAATTTCTCCTTCAACAAGATAACATTTTAAATGCCATTACTTTGTGATATATGCTCGCAGTCATACATGAAATCTATAAGCAATGAAAGTATTTCCATTGTTTTATACACATCAAAAGAGGGAATAAAGAATGCAGAGTTCTACAACGAGAGGCCAATTACATTAAAGGAATTTTTTCCTTTTAATTGAGGGAATATTTCAAACAATAAAACACAAATAGAAAAAATGTATTCAGAAGGTGGAAGCATAGCCAAGGCGCGTAAAAATTGAGCATAATGCTTGCATATTATGCATAAAATGATTGTTGAAGTTCTAATAGGCGCAAGCAATGTGGATGAAAAGCAAAAAACAAAAGGCATGAAGTCTTTGCAGGAAACTCTTCAAAGAAATTTCATTTTATGGGATGAAGTATGCCAATATTAAGTTGATATGGAACTCCACGGCTGGAACTATCAATTGTTTCCGCAAACATGAAAGGATCCATCACTTTCAAACATAGAATTTGAAAGATATTTTGGTGACAATAATTCAGTTGATGTAACTAGAATCGATGGAAGGCAAGCTAGAAATGGAGAAGTATTTAAATGAAACTGTTTACTGCAAATTAAATTGGAAAACCATGGCTATTCTTATTTTACGGTCCAATAACTTCACTGGCTAATGATGTCGAGGATGATTACACGAAAGGCTACGAGGATTGATATATGAGAAAAATCCTTATGAGATCATTACAGCAGAGGCTTGCAAACTGGAAACATTGGTTAAATTCACAGACCACAAGAAGGTATTCAAAATGCCAATACAAAGCATATGTTCAAATGTCAAAGCAAAGCCCTAAATTGCTATTGGGAAAACCAATCTGTATCATTGGGAGTTACTCAGAGGTCCCACTAATAGAATGATGAAGAAAACGCATCGGTAAGAGTAGGGTAATCAAAGTGAGTTTTTAAAATTCATGTCTAAATATGCATGTCTCGCTGATGGATTAAGGGCATATGTAAATATTGAAGTGAATGAGAGAACTCTAAGGTTTAATGCACGAGTAATTTTCTTTGGTAGTATTTAAAATGAATTATAAAAAACGATGGGAAAGATTTGAAACAAGAGAAATGTTGAAAGAATATAAGAGTGAAAATTATCTAATGAAGGGTATTTTTTCAACTAAGTAAAATATTTGTATGTGATTCACGGAGGGGGTGATTACTTTACCCAAAGAATGTGTTTTTTTGCTAAAGGATACAAGTGAGATGTTTTACCAAGGTAGACGTGGGTAATTTTTATTGAAAGAATCTTTTATTAAATATGGTATCGGTAAAAGGAGGAGTGAAAATTTAAATGAATAATAATAAATCAAAATTTATTTTCACGAAGAGGCAAATGCAAAGGGAGTTAGAAGGGGATAGTTATTTTACCCGGAGAGCGTGTTGAAGATACATACAAGTAAAAAGAGAAGTGAATTTTTTCCAGCGAAGGAAGACTATTATTGAATTAATTTTCACAAAGATGAGGATTAAAGATTAAAATATTTAATTTTCCAAGGAAAATTAATTAAATATTTTTGTCAAAAGAAGAAGAATACTGAAGTGTTGCAGCAAATGGATATGAAGGGTTGTAACCCTAAAATAACAATATACATATACGAAATGAGAGGAGATTGAGGAGAAATAAGTAGTAGGTTAGATAGTTGGTAGTTTGAACAGTTGCCGAAACAAAACATCATGATATGTATTGTAAAATCTTTTAAAGTTATATAATGGAGAGGAATATATTTATCTGGTGATCCAATTATGGTGTCAATTGTTTGTCGAATTTATTGAAAACACTATCTGGTTGTCTCCAAGGTTGTCATTTATTGATTATTTAAATTGAAATATCAATGATATTCTTCAATTTATCAAAACACACTTGTTGTTTTTGTGTGGTTCAATTAACTAGTTCCTGCAAGACAAGATTAAATCCTTTTGATTAATCACAGTAATTTGGAAAAGGACATTTGGATCATTAAGATCTTGATAATTACACTCTTGCACGTTTACACAAGCTGTAAATAGTCACAAGTGCCAATCAATTTGAATTATAGCTATTAAGCAAGTCACCCATTATACAAATCTTGACTCCATTAGCCCAATAGAAGTAGGGACTGGTCACACCATTCACATCTTAGAATTTTATAAAAAATTTATTCAAAAACATTCACATTTCAAGTTCAATATTAGGAATAGGAGCATTCAAAAAACTTTCATTTATTACACTTTGTGCCATCGTAATAGATCCGCCAAATCCAACCAAGTCATATGACCTAAAGTCTGCCTCATTCACATAGGTACACCCGCCTAGGTCTAGCAGCACCTGAAGAGAAGAAGGTTCAAATCATTTGGCCTTGTCTGTTACCCTAAAACGTATCAAGAGATTGACAACCTCTTGAAGTATTCTTACCTGCATTTTTGAGAGCTAACAGGGTAATAAAAATACCCTTGAATCAACTAAAAGAAGAGAGTGAAGTCCATAACTTTTTATTGTGTTTGAAATAGGTTCAGATTATAATATTTTGATTAATTACAGACTTATTTTAAAAAAATCTAGGGAGCTAGTCTCGCCCTAGTGTGACACCCCTTTCGACCCCAACTTGGCATAATGTAAGTCCAAAGTAAGGTGGGTAGGGAATTGGGTTGGGTTGTAGGGATACCCCTAAATCAACAAAAAGAAGAGAGTGAAGTCCATAACTTTTTATTGTCTTTGAAACGAGTTTATATTAGAATATTTTGATTAATTAGATGTTTATTGAAAAAATATCCAGGGAGACTAGTCTCGCCCTAGCATGACACCCCTTTCCGACCCCAACTTGGCAGAAGGTAAGAGCAAGTTAAGGTGGGTAGGGCATTTGGCTGGGTTGTAGGGATATCCCTGAGTCAACAAAAAAAAGAGTGAAGTCTATAACTTTTTATATTTTTGAAATGAGTTTGGATTAGAATATTTTGATTAATTGGATGTTTATTTAAAATAAATTATAGGGGTACTAGTTTCACCCCAGCGTGACACCCCTCGTGATCCCAACTTGACAAAATGTAAGACCAAGGTAAGGTGGGTAAGGCATTGGGGTAGGTCATAGGGTTACCCCATAATCAATAAAAGGTTCAAAAAGAAGAGAGTGAAGTCTAAAACTTTTTATTGTCTTTGAAACGGGTTTGGATTATAATATTTTAATTACTTGAAGATTTATTTTAAAAAATATTCTAGGGGGACTAGTCTCGCTCTAGCACGACACCCCTTCCAGACCCCAACTTGGCAAAATGTAAAAGCAAGGTAAAGCGGGTAGAGTGTTGGATTGGGTCGTAGGGATACCTCTGAATCAACAAAAAAAATAACGAAGTCCATAAATTTTTATTGTCTTTGAAACAGGTTTGGATTATAACATTTTGATTAATTGAAGGCTTATTTAAAAAACATTCTAGGTGGACTAGTCTTGCCCCAACATGACACCCCTTTCCGACCCCAACTTGGCATAATGTAAGACCAAGGTAAGGCGGGAAGGGCATTAGGTTGGGTTGCAGGGATACCTTTGAATCAACAAAAAAGAAGAGAGTGGAGTCCATAACATTTTATTGTCTTTGAAATGGGTTTGGATTAGAATATTTTGATTAATTGCAGACTTATTTAAAAGAAAATTTTAGAGGGACTAGTCTCACTTTGGCATGAGACCCCTTTCGGACCCCAACTTGGTATAATGTAAGACCAAGGTAAAATGGGTAGGGCATTGTACTGGGTTGTAGGGATACCCTTGAATCAACAAAAAGAAGAGAGTGAAATCCATAATTTAAAATTGTCTTTTTAACGGGTATGGATTAGTATAATTTGATTAATTGGATGCTTATTTTTTAAAAAATAGGGGGACTAGTCTTTCCCAAGCGTGACACCCCTTCCTGACCCCAACTTGGTAGAATGTAAGACCAAGGTAAGGTGGGTAGGGTGTTGGGATGGGTCGTAGGGATATCCCTGAATCAACAAAAAAAGAGAGTGATGTCCATAACTTTTTATTGTCTTTGAAACGAGTTTGGATTAGAATATTTTGATTAATTGGAGGCTTATTTAAAAAAATTCTAGGGGGACTAGTCTCGCCCCAATGTGACACCCTTCTTGATCCCAACTTGGAAAAATGTAAATACCAAGGTAAGGCAGTTAGGGCTTTGGGCTGATTCGTGGAGATACCCTTGAATCAACAAAAATAAGAGAGTGAAGTGCATAACTTTTTATTCTCTTTGAAACAGGTTTGGATTAGAATATTTTGATTAATTGAATGCTTATTTAAAGAAAATTCTAGGGGGACTAGTCTCGCCTTCAGTGTGACACCCCTTCTCGACTCCAACATGGCAAAATGTAAGACCAAGGTAAGGCAGGTAGGGCATTGGACTGGGTCGTAGGGATACCCCTAAATCAAGAAAAAGAAGAGATTGAAGTGCATAAATTTTTATGGTCTTTGAAATGGGTTTGGATTAGAATATTTTGATTAATTATAGGCTTATTTGGAAATTTTTTTTAGGGGACTAGTCTCCCCCCTACGTGACACCCCTTCTTGACACAAACTTGGCAGAATGTAAGACAAAGGTAAGACAAATACAATGTTTTGTTGGGTCGTAGGGATACCCCATAATCAATAAAAAAAGAGTGAAGTCCATATCTTTTTTATTGCCTTTGAAACATATTTGGATTATAATATTTTGATTAATTGAAGGCTTATTTGAAAAAACATTCTATGGAGACTAGTATCACCGCAACGTGACACCCTTCTCAATCCCAAATTGGTAGAATGTAAGACCAAGGTAAAGCAGGTATGGCATAGGGTTGGGTCGTAGGGATACCCCTACATCAACAAAAACAAAGAGAGCGAAGTCTATAATTTTTATTGTGTTTGAAACTAGTTTGGATTATAATATTTTGATTAATTGAAGACTTGTTTTATAAACAAATTCTAGGGGGACTAGTCTCGCCCCAACGTGACACCCCTTCATGATCTCAACTTGGCAGAATTTAAGACCAAGGTAAGGCGGGTAGGACATTGGGCTAGGTCTTAGGGATACCCCAAAATCATCAAAAAAGAGAGAGTGAAGTCCATAAATTTTTATTGCCTTTGAAACAGGTTTGGATTAGAATACTTTGATTAATTGGAGATTTATTTAAAAATAATTCTAGGGGAAATAGTCTCACCCCAGTGTGACAACCCTTCCCGACCCCAATTGGTGAAATATAAAACCAAGGTAAGGCAGGTAGAGTGTGGGGCTTGGTCATAGGGATACCCCTGAATCAACACAAAGAATAGAGTGAAGTCCGTAACTTTTTATTGTCTTTGAAACGAGTTTGGATTATAATATTTTGATTAATTGAACACTTATTTAAAAAAATTCTAGGGGGACTAGTCTCGACTCAGTGTGACACCCCTTGCCGACCCAAACTTGAAAAAATGTGAGACCAAGGTAAGGCTGGTAGGGCTTTGCATTGAGTCTTAGGGATATCCCTGAATCAACAAAGAGAATAGTGTGAAGTGTATAACTTTTTATTGTCTTTGAAACCGGTTTGGATTAAAATATTTGGATTAATTGGAGGCTTATTTAAACAAAATTCTAGGGGGACTAATCTTGCTCCAACATGACACCCCTTCCTGACCCCAACTTGGAAAAATGTAAGACTAAGATAAAACAGGTAGGGCTTTGGGCTGGGTCGTAGGGATACCCCTGAATAAAGAAAAAAAAAATCTAGTGAAGTCTATAATTTTTTATTGTCTTTGAAATGGGTTTGGATTAAAATATTTTGATTAATTGGAGGCTTATTTAAAAAAAAAAATCTAGGGGGACTAGCCTCACCCTAGTGTGACACCCCTTCTTGACCCCAACTTGGTAGAATGTAATACCAAGTTAGGATGTGTAGGGCATTGGGCTGGGTCGTAGAAATACCCCTCAATCAAGAAAAAGAAAAGAGTGAATTCCATAACTTTTTGTTTTTGAAAGTGGTTTGGAGTAGAATATTTTGATTAATTGGAGGCTTATTTAAAAAAAATCTAGAAGGACTAGTGTCGCCCCAGCATGACACCCCTTCCCAACCCTAACTTGGCAAAAGGTAAGACCAAGGTAAGTAAGGTAGGGCATTGGACTGGGTTGTAGAGACACCCTTGAATAAAAAAAAAGAGTGAAGTCCATAATTTTTTATTGTCTTTGAAATAGGTTTGGATTATAATATTTTGATTAATTGAAGGTTTTTAATTTTTTTTTATAGGGGGACTAGTCTCACCTCCGCATGACACCACTTCTTGACCCCAACTTGGCAAAATGTAAGACCAAGGTAAGGTGGGTAGGGCATTGGGCTAGGTCGTAGAGATACTACTAAATCAACAAAAAAAAGAGAGTAAAGTCCATAACTTTTTATTGTCTCTAAAAAATGTTTGCATTAGAATATTGATTAATTGAAGGCTTATTTTTTAAAAAACTTAGGGGGACTAGTCTCGCCCCAATGTGACACCTCTTCCCGACCCCAACTTGGAAAAAGGTAAGACCAAAGAAAGGTGGGTATGGCATTGGAGTACGTCATAGGGATACCCTGAATCAACAAAAAAGAGAGAGTGAAGTCCATAACTTTTTATTATCTTTGTAATAGGTTTGGATTAGAATATTTTGATTAATTGGAGATTTATTTAGAAAAAATTCTAGGGGGACTAGTTTTGCCCCAGCGTGACACCGCTTGCCGACCCCAACTTGATAGAATGTAAGACCAAGGTAAGGCGGGTAGGGTGTTGGGATGGGTCATAGAGATACCCTTGAATTAACAAAAATAAGAGAGTGAAGTCCATAACTTTTTATTGTCTTTGAAACATGATTGGAGTGTAATATTTTGATTAATTGGAGACTTATTTAAAAAAAATATAGGGGGACTAGTCTTGCCCTAGTGTGACACCGCTTCCTAACCCCAACTTGGCATAATGTAAGGCCAAGGTAAGGCAGGTAGGGCATTGGGCTTGGTCATATATATACCTCTAAATCAATAAAAAGAAGAAAGTGAACTCCATAACTTTTTATTATCTTTGAAATAGGTTTGAATTAGAATATTTTTATTAATCAAAGACTTATTTAAAAAAAAAATCTTGGGGGACTATTCTCCCCCTAGCGTGACACCTCTTCTTGACCCCAACATGACAAAATGTAAAACCAAGGTAGGGTGGGTAGAGCGTTGGGCTGGGTGGCAGATAAACCTCTGAATCAACAATAAAAAGAGAGTGAATTCCATAACTTTTTATTGTATTTGAAATAGGTTTGGATTAGAGTACTTTGATTAATTGGAGGCTTATTTAAAAATAAATTTTAGGGGGATTAGTCTTGCCCCAGCATGACACCTCTTCTTGACCCCAACTTGGCAGAATGTAAGACCAAGGTAAGGTGGGTAAGGCATTGGGTTGGCTCATACGGATACCCCTAAATAAAAAGAAAAAGAGAGTGAAGTCCATAACTTTTTATTGTTTTTGAAACGAGTTTGGATTAGAATATTTTGATTAATTGGAGGCTTATTTTAAAAAAGAATTTTAGGGGGACTAGTCTTGCCCCATCGTGACACCCCTTGCTGACCCCAACATAGTAGAATGTAAGATCAATGTAAAATGGGTAGGGCGTTGGGCTGGGTCGTAGGGATACCTTTGAATCAACGAAAAGAAGAGAGTGAAATCCATAACTTTTTATTGTCTTTGAAACATGTTTGGATTAAAATATTTTGATTAATTGGAGGCTTATTTAAAAAAAATTCTAGTGGCACTAGTCTCGCCCTACTGTGGCACGCCTTCCTGACCCCAACTTGGTAGAATGTAAGACCAAGGTAAGGCGGGTAGGACATTAAGTTGGGTCGTAGGGATACCTTCAAATCAACAAAAAAAAGATAGTGAAGTCCATAACTTTTTATTGTCTTTGAAATGGGTTTGGAGGCTTATTTAAAAAAAATCTATGGGGACTAATCTCGCCCTAGTGTGACACTGCTTCTTGACCCCAACTTGGCACAATGTAAAACTATAACTTTGGGATACCCCTGAATTAACAAAAAGAAGAGAGTAAAGTCCATAACTATTCATTGTCTTTGAAACAGGTTTGGATTAGAATATTTTTATTAATTGGATGTTTTTTTAAAAAAACATCTAGAGGGACTAGTCTTGCCTCAGCATGACACCCCTTCTCGACCCCAACTTGGAAAAATGTAAGACCAAGGTAAGGTGGGTAGAGCATTGGGCTGGGTTGTAGGGATACCCTTGAATCAACAAAAAAAAGAGAGTGAAGTCCATAACTTTTTATTGTCTTTGAAACTGGTTTGGATTAGAATATTTTGATTAATTGAAGACTTATTTTAAAAAAAATCTAAGGGGACTAGTTTCGCCCCAACATGACACCCCTTCCCGACCCCAACTTGGAAAAATGTAAGACCAAGTTAAGGCGAGTAGGGAATTGGGATGGGTTGTAGAGATACTCATTAATCAACAAATAGAAGAGAGTGAAGTCCATAACTTTTTATTCTCTTTGAAACGGGTTTGAATTATAATATTTTGGTTAATTGGAGGCTTATTTTAAAAAAATTCTAGGGGAACTAGTCTCACTCCAACATGACACCCCTTTTCAACCCCAACTTGGCAAAATGTAAGACCAAGGTAAAGCAGGTAGAGCATGGGGCTGGGTGGTAGGGATACCCTTGAATCAACAAAAAGAAGAGAGTGAAGTCCATAACTTTTTGTTTTCTTTGAAATGGGTTTGGATTAGAATATTTTGATTAATTAGAAGCTTATTTAAAAAAAATATAGGGGGACTAGTCTCGCCCCAACGTGACACGCATTCCTGACTCAAACTTGGTAGAATATAAGACCAAGGTAAGGCAGGTAGGATGTTGGGCCGTGTCATAGAGATACCCCTAAATCAACAAAAAAAAGAGAGTGAATTCCATAACTTTTTATTGTCTTTGAAACGGGCTTGGATTAGAATATTTTGATTAATTGGAGTTTTATTTAAATTTTTTTTTAGGGGAACTAATCTCGCCCTAGTGTGACACCCCTTCCTGACCCCAACTTGGTGAAATGTAAGACCAAGGTAAGGCGGGAGCCTGGGGCTGGGTCGTAAGGATACCCCTGAATCAACAAAAAAGAGAGATTGAAGTCCATAACTTTTTACTGTCTTTGAAATGGGTTTGAATTAGAATATTTTGATTAATTGGAGGTTTATTTAAAAAAAATCTAAGAGTTAATGCCACTTGGCTCAAGAAAAAGGGACTTGTAAGAGTTATAAATGCCAAGTTGGAGGACAAGTCCCTTTGGGAGGGAGATTTCAAAATGGAGCAATATTCCAAAGAGATTCCTTTTTGAATGAAAATAGAAGAATTAATAAATCAATTAAATTGATTTACATGTGCAAGTTGCAAAAAATCTAGAGGATTTGATGGATTAGAGTTAGATTTAATTAGGATTTGATTAACTTAAATGGAGATTAGTTTGATTTGACATTTGACTTAGATTTTTGGATTTATTTAAACCAAATGGGAGGAATAATGAATATTAGATATAATTAAATAAAGTTTGATTTATTTAATTAAAAGGGACATATGACATTAGATTTAAATCAAATAAAAGTTAATTTATTTATTTAAAGGAGGATTATGATTTAATCAAATAAAGTGATTTATTTACTTAAAAGAAGAACATTAGGATTAATCAAATAAAATGATTTATTTAATTAAGAGAAGATAATGGTTTAATCAAATAAAGTGATTTATTTAATTAAAAGAAGATAACAATTTAATCAAATAAAGTGATTTATTTGATTAAAAGAAGATAATGATGAATTAATTAAATAAGAATTTTAATTAATTGGTTAGTAAAGAAGTGATCCAAGGAGAAATAATGTTAGTAAATTAGGATCAAGTGTGCAAGATCAATGTGTATAATTTACGTGTCTACATTTTTCCCCTCTTTGAAGCAATGCACTTGTTGCGTTGGTTTAAAGAATAACCTTGCCGAGATAAAAAAATTAAAAAAAATTATATTTTTTTAGATGCCCCACTATTGCCCCAGCGAGAAGAATTACGCTAGTACACTGCCCCTTCGAGAGATTGAGCAAAAAGTTTCAATTTTGGGTCGAGCTCATGATAAAGATTCAAGATCAGTTCAATTTAGAGAGGACTAGAAAGCTTGAATGTTTGATGTAGATAGTTCATCGGCCATGGGTAGCCTCATGTATATTTTGATATATTACACACACTTGTTACTTGGATAGAAATGTTAGTAAAAATAAAATAATAAAAATAAGATGGATGAACCCTTGAGTTTGAGACGATGTAGGAGTCCAACAAGTCCATGAATCATTGAGACTTTATTAGATATGATAATGGATGATGATGATAATGTTACTTATCAAGAATTGGGATTTTAAAAGGGCTTACTTACCTTATGTTTGATAACACACATAGATACGATGCATCAAACTATAAAAAATTAGGATGACGTTGTACCTAGTGCGATGAACTTTGACTTGACAAACAGATAAGAGTATTCTTGTTCTCACCTAACATAAAAAAACCTTACTAAGATGTACTTCAGATATTTCAAACATCTCAGACCAAAACACATAAATGAAAAACCTAACAATGTAATAGTCAACAAGCTATCCAAAACACCTTCCATCCATACCCAATAAAATAAGTATTCACCAAGGTTATATTACAAGAATATCCAACAAACACAATAGATAAAAAGATAATGATTGTTGCCCCATTTCTTTCTCTCTAAATCATATTGATTAGACATCTTCAAGAGGTCATTGGAATGAGCGCAATAAGATAAATCAAAAGAAAAGATCAAGTAAACAAACAAGCCAATGTTCTCCATACCTCTAGCCAAAGGGATGTGTTTTGAGGATAAGAATCCGAAGTGATTTCCAATAGATAATGCCCATTGTAGGAAGGATATATCCTACGACATATTAGTGGATGGTGGAAACTTGATAGGTTATTTGAAAGGTTATTGATATAAGGTTGATTGACATGTTTGCGAATGATCAAGAGTTTGATTTTGCATTTAGAAGTTTGTTGTTTCAATTTTGATTTTGCATTTGAAGTTTGTTTTTGGTGATTGTTGTGGTTGTTTCTGTTTGTATTGCCAAAGGGTGAGTGTGACAATTTGTTTATTATGGATGAGATTATTGCAGGTCAAAGTGAAATGGGACAGATGGATTTTTTTCAAATATTTGAATGTTTTTGATGTTTTGAAATGTTTTGAATCTATTTTTGGGTTTTTCCTAAAATGTTTCACAAATGTTTTGATTTTCCAAAATTTTCAATGTTTTTGTCTTTTATGAGATTTACAAATCTTTTTGGATTTTGTGTTTTTTTGAATTTTTGTGTTTTTGTGTCTCGAAGGTTGATCAAAGATTATCCTTGCCTATGTTTAAGGTCAGAGACGACGTAGTTTGGATACCATGTTTTTGACGTTTTCTATTTTTATGAATATTTTTGGATTTTGATATGATTTTGGATGTTTTTAGATTTTCTTGGTTTTTTGAATATTTTTGGATTTTTCACATGATTTTGATGATTTGGATATGGATATGATATTAGTGATCTGTTTGAGATTTTGTTGAAAACCAAGCTAGGGTTGATTGATCTGATTGATGATAACATTGTTGAGGATACATGACAATGCAAGGATAGTGTTTAAATAATACAAGGATTGGGAAAGATATCCCCAGATGATGATGGATTGATTGGATTTGATCGATCAAGATTGATGATGATAACATTGTTGAGGATACACAACAATGCAAGGATAGTGTTAAGCAACACATGGATTAAGATGGATATCCCAAGATGATGATGGATTGATTGGATTTGATTGATGAGGATTTTGAAGCTTAGTTTGGAAAAAAAATATTTTGAATGATTTGATACGACATTGAAGTACCAATCAGATTCAACTAATATTGTTTGTTTAGATTGATGTTCGATGAAAGATAAAGCTTGATAAGGAACATTGTCTTGTCAAAATATGCCATGGGCTAGTGATTTGGATTTTTTGCTCGTGACTACTTTAACTGATTTAATTTTACGTATGTCAATGTTTGAATCACCACATGAGTTAGATGATATAGATCAAGATTTATTTCCAAAGAAAGATGTAAATATCTACCCCTAATGTCTAGAAATGTTTGAAATATCATGGATGGATGCTTGGATAGATATGGTAAACACATAAAGGATGCCAATGATTATCTTGTGATAAGATAAGGTGTTAAAATTAAAAAATGCTCTTTTGGATAATTCTTCATGGCTCAAATAATGTTGGGTAGGATAGGATCAATGAAAATGACCCATGTCAAGATGTTCACCATAAGTAAGTATAAAGTGTGAGCCAAAATTTTAACAAGATCAAGAAAATTTGGACTATGGATGTAGATGGATGAAAATGGATTGGATAAATGGTTCACTGATGAATGGATTTATTATGGATAAGATGGATGGAATGTTGGGTTTATTATGGATGCGATGAAATGCTTTCACTTGAACTAGCGCATGTAGATGCTCAATTCTACACATGACGTCTGTTTGCCAGGTTTTCATTATGGTACCTACCCAAAGCGTCGCCCATGCAGTTTTCACTAGAGGACAATTTTTTTCTTTACTATTTTCAATCCTTTTTTGATTTTTTTTTTGCATTTTTCTATGAATTTTTTTAAGCTCATGCTAAACCACCTGATGGTGTCAATGTAGATGCTTTTGTCATAATGTGCCATAGATATCCTGCTTGAAGAAGCTGCTTTGCCAAGATACATGCACTTGAAAACAACTTTTGAGATTCCTGATCTACTTTGTTGATACCAGAGTTAACTCTATCTTTATGTGCACATCACAATAGAATGCCTTTTGAATCCTTATGATGAAGGGTTGCTACCAATACATGGTCAATGCAATAATTAGATATCATGCATGTAGGAGTTAATAGTGGAGTGTGTTCAAGAATAGGAGATGGATTGGTTGACAGTTTGGAACCTTTGACTGTCCAAACTTGGGAATATGAGCAATAATGGGTGGCTATGGAAGTGTTCATGGAATTAGGACCAACTATTTGATATACTTTGTACGCCACTTAGAAGCCTTCTTTTTCCTTCATGGACATCTTTGATGGATACTTTTCCTTTTTTATTTTTCCCCATAGTTTCTTTGACTAATGGATTTTGATAAGGATAATCTTTCTTTGTATTAATTGGTATTCATGTGTATTTGATTTTTCCATTATGCTACTCAACTTTTTTTTTGTTTATAACATTCTTTTTGCTTTGATTTAACTCTTTCTTTTGATATTGGTCCCAATTCGTGGATGGGGTGATGGGTGGATGAAGATTCGTGATGTGGTTGGTTGTAGTATTGACAATGATTTCACCATAAGGATTATTTGTTCTCCCTATGTTGACGTTTGTTTGAGACATAATTTCCCCCAGTATTATAGAGGTATCATTGATTTTTTTAGATCCCTTGTCGAATAACCAATACCTTGATGCATAGGATTGCCATTAATCTGCACTGGTTCTAGGATACCCTGTTTATGTAGGCCTAATCCTCTACCTTGATAATTCATTCATTGAAATATTTTATTTGCAATAGGATATGATTTACCTTGAAAGCAAGGTGTTAAGTCTTCTCTGCTCTATTGTGGATCTTCAAAGATGATAGCTTCTTCATTGATAAGATAAATTTCCTTAAAAAAGGTAAGTGATCCAAGTTTATAAGTGATAGGATCCTCCATAAGTGGAATAACTTCCTAATTCATATCTTTGGCTTAATCTTGTGAAATATCAATTTTTAATGCTTCTTCAAGAGGTGTCGATGATTCACTATCCCTGTAAAAGTATTCCTTATGATTCATTTTTGATATGCCTTCACAAGATGTTCCTAATTCACAACTATTGTAGAAGCCCTCTTCATGACCTATTTCTGATATGTCTCTAAATTTTTTTGTATCTTGATCATGTGTACAAATTATGTTAAGAGTAGGAGACTCTTGTCCCTTGGTAATAATATCAAGAGTATGAGACTCTTGTTTTGAATGAAGATCATCTACATGTCCATTAGGAGTAAGCATCTCATGAGTAAATGGAGGAATATGTGCTATATGAATATGATCATTATTTGTGACATCGTGTATAGATTGGAGAGTGTCCATTAGATCATTGTAGTATCGTGAAGATACAAATTCTTGATCTTGAATGATTTTGGAATTGCTTTCAACATGCTTTGGATCAAGTTCTTAACATGGATCAATTTCAAAGGATGGATTTCTTATAAAGAGTTCTTGGATATCTTCATTAGGCATAGGAAGCAACTTAATATCCTCTTGATATTTGAGTGAATTTGGATCAAGTATGGAGTTGAATATTCCTTCAATATCTACAACCATGAGGTCGAAGGATGTCAATATGTCTTGGAAATGACCATTGATAGACTTTGGTGAAAGATGTTGATCATGTTTTGGAGTGAATTCTTGAGATGTCCTCTAACTCATTAGGTGATGTAGAGACATTTTCAACATGATCATTGGTCAATGGATCATGGATTATGTCAATAGGATCAAATAATTCTAACACTCCTTGAAATAGATCATTGTTTGAGGGGTTATGATCATGACTAAAAAGTGACTCTTGATGCATGTTGAGTTGATCATTGGATGGGGTAGAAACATATTCAAGGTTCTCATTGATGGAGATATTGCCAATGTTTTCAACCATAGGATCAAATGATGTTAACATTTCTTGAATTGGATCATTGTTGGGTATTGTTGGTGGACTTTTATCATGATTGAAAAGTGACTCTTGATACATGTTGACTTGATTTTTTGATTAGGTAGAAACATCTTCAAGGTGCTCATTGATGAATAGATCTTGATCATTGATTTCAATAATTGTGGTGGAGGAATTGTCACTACTATCTTGATCATTGTCCTCAACAATTATTATTTTTTGATCAATAAAGACTTGGATGAGATTTTTGAGCTGAATGCAATTTGACATTTCATGAAGATTTTCTTTATGATACTCACAATAAGATCTACCCCTATTCCAAGGGAAATCTAGGACAAAGTTGAAAGTGCTTGCTCTTGGAAGAGTGACAAGTTTTGCATCAAGTATCTTTCTTAGCATTGATTCGATTGGATCTCCAAAAGGAGTGTATTCATGTTTGTGATCTTGTGAGATTTTTTCTTGTTGAGGTGATTATTGTTGTGATTGATCTTGGAGATGTGGTGATTGGGTTTGTTGTTGATGTTGTTGATCTTGATATCCAACCTTTTGACATTGGAGATATTGTTCTTGATGTGGTTGTAAACACGACTCAATGCTTTGATGACATGGTCCTTTTGTAGTGTGTAGATTTTGGGGTGGAGATGTCTCTTGGTGATATGAATCAATTAATTTCCTAAGTGAAACAATTTTATTTCACAAAATTTGAAATAGTCAATTTGGTTTTTGTTCAAGCAGATTTGGAATGTATACTTGTGGTGTTTGTATGGGATCATGGACAAATTGATTTTGGAAAATGTTTTGATTTGGGATGATGTTTAGATTTGGCATTATAGGTTGAATTTGAACATTGTTGTGGTTGGGAATCACATTTCCTTGATTTAGGTAACTTTGATTTTGCATGGTGCTACCTTGACTTGGATTAATGCATGGAGTCGTTAACATATTGTTTGGAATTTGAACAACATTTGTATGATTCACAAGCATATCTATCCCAAAGTTTACCAAGTGTGGATTTGAAATGTTCATGTTTGGTAAACTTGTATTAGGTATATTCACATTTGGCATGTATGGATTAGATGGGATAATGTTGTTTTGTTGAAGACTCATGTACTGATTGTTTGGTTGATAGATTTGTAGGTTTGGACTTTGATTTAAATCTGCCATGGGGAAAGGTGTTCCAAAATTTAGATTGGGCATACTCACATTTGTTGTATCGTTGAGGTTTGTAGGAGATATTGATCCCATGTATGGATTGTATAAATGTGAGTTTTGATAATCCATTGGTTTTGTAAGGTTTTGATAGTTTGGTTGACTTAGATCACTCATGATGTATGGAGCAAGTTTATATTCCATGTTATTCTTGTGTTTAGACCTTGTTTAACCTCTAAGGGATTTAGGACCAATGATGAGATGAAAGATGAAAGTGGGGAGTGATATGGGTGTTGAACTTTTAGGAACTTTGGATCAATGCTAGACTTTATGATTTGATTTTGATTGTTTTGATTGGATAATGAACTTGTGAATCCTAATATGTTAGATGTGATTTTTAGGATAAACTTATTCAAAGAGGTGCTAATTTAACTAGAGGTATGAGAAAGGATGCATTCTCAAACTCCTAACTAAACAAGGTGATTTTGATTTGGTTTAATGATGTATCCAAGTCTAGAATGATGTTTCCAAAGCTCTAAAGTTGTTTGTGGGATGGAGATGATAAATTTTTGGGATGGATGAAGTGTTTGCTTTGATCCTAAATGAACCTAAGGAGAACCTTGTTTACAAGACCAAGATAGTGAAGAACATGCTTTACCCTATGAGTAATTCAAACCAAAAGAGCAATGTTTGCATGGAAAACCATATGACCAAAGGGAGACCAAGCATATGTGTGGGGTTCAATTTGCTCGTTAATCTTGATTAATGACTTTCTTTTTACCACATCCACTTGTCTTGCTTAAGTTTCAAACTAAATGTCTACACCATGACCTTTCATTCCACAAGGTCCATTATGTGAGAATCAAGAAGTCAAAGCCATAGTTTCCTTATGTTGACTTTGGAGAAAACAAATTAAGAAATAGGCCCAAATATTTAGAAGCCTCTAAGGATAAATCCCTAGGGACGAACAGTAATACTTGGACTTTTCAAAGGTATTTTCCTCCTCTAAAGGGTTTGAAATTTGATGACCTTGTTAAATGTTTGATTTCAATATTTTGGATCCAAGCAAAGTGTTTAATTGACTCAAATATTGCACAACCCTAGGATGGAAGAAAAAATATTTGTTGAGTTCCCAATTGGATAAATCCAATTGTGCTTATTTAGAGTAGATGACTAGAAGCTTGACCACACTAGCTCTCCTTCACAACACTCACTTCTACGGGTCAACCAAGCTTTAGTTCTCATGAATCTCCCATGCGAACTTTAAATCTCTACAAAGAATCACAAGTATGTGGGACGACTCCGGAGGTCCGACCTCCTGACGCCAACAAATATTAGGATTTTTGGCTACTAAACAAGGGTTTGTAATAAGTGCATCTGGTTCAAAGGACATGATGATAAACTCCCTCAAGAGGTCTCCCAACCCTTAAAACAAGGGTTTTATGCGTCATAAAGATATAGGGGGAGAGCTATCATGCATCACTAAGTTGATTTCAAACTTTCCTTGCAACCATAAATTTGTATTGTCGTTCGAAAGAGCCTGGCTTATGCTCGTTACTGCTTGGGTTGTTCCCTTGGGGTGAGTACTTTTTCCCACCAAGGTAGGCCCTCTAAAGGCAAATAAAATAAAATAAGCACATCCATAGTTCAATCAATCTTTTTTTGCATGAACAAAGAGAGAACACACACAATGTACTCACTCACACTAGCAAGATTTGTTAAATTTTTAAGAGCCCAAATTGAAGTGTGGATACAATTTTTCATACAACTTAATATCATCAAAAATACTTTTGATTCTCAAGATCACCATGAAGTACGAGAGAAGTGCATACACCTTTTGAATGATATTAGTTTGTAAAAAAGATTAGAAAACACAAAAGACACATATTCATTTTAGACCTCAAAAGTAGTAATGGGTTCTTTTTATAGCACCAAGATGAAGTGTTTGAAGTTGTTTGTTCAATTTTTAAAACCCAAAATCAAATCTAGTGAGTTTCTAAGGTTCTTTTTAACCAACTTGAAAACATCAAATCAATGGTTGATTTTAAACCCCCAAAAGAAGTGAGTTGTCCTAAAATAGAAAACAAAAGCAGGAATGAAAGCCCTAGGCTATTACAATAAGCATTAAGAAATGCTTTTTTCAAGTTTAAGTTTAATTCTCCAACTCCAATCTGCTTGCTTTTGCTCAATTCCAATGTCAACCTTCTTTATGCAATCCTCCCTGTAAATAATACAAAGTAAAATATTAAAAATGAGATTTATTGATAGGAATCAATGTAGTAATGCATTATCACAAAGAAATTACCCCTGTCATGCAAAGAAGATATAAAATAGAAAAAAATGGTCATAGCTAAAAATTCAAATTTGATGAACCCCCATGAAGCTGTGCAATCTTAAAAAAATTTCATACAATGATCTCAAAATGAATGGAATGCTGCATAATTTGAGTTTTTCTTCTCAACCAAAACCTTTCTAAAATCTTCAAGGAACTATGTAGATCTGTAGATATCTACCAAATCTAGCCAACTGGCAAAAAGCACAAAAACCAAGGGTGCAAAACTTCAATCTTCTACAAAAAATATAAATATTTTATCCCTTTCATACATGCATTAGTAAGCATTAGAAGGAAGATCAAAGGGAATATGAGTCTTGAGACACAATCTCAAAACATATCTCAATGGACACCAAACATATCTCAATCATGTTCATCAATATTAGTCAAAACCAATAATCTCCTTATTAATACTTATCCTTGGCTAGCATTGATTAAGGGCTCGACATTAAATTATTTCCAATGGCTAGGAAGGTAGGCGCATAACTTATATAGTGAGCAGCCAAGTTAGCATTTATAACCTTAACTATGCAACCTATTGTGAGTAGATTAATAGGAGGCTTGCAGTACACTATTTCAAGATATTAATAATGCAAAGAGATCAAATTATTAACTACTCTCTATACTGCAAGCATGTCAAGTCAAGAAACGATAAGTTTAAGAATAATTAATATTGTTAGAAATATTAACAACTAATCAATTTTTTTTTTCTTTCAATTCACATAACACTCTTACACTTTTCCATTTCACCTGTCAACAAGAACTGACAACAAATTATATTAATTTGATCAACTTAAATGAATGGAAACAACTCAACAAGGAGACAAAAACAAGGTGATTGATGGCACACACAACTGGAAGTTTATTTGAATAGAAAATAAACTTTATGGAAAACATTCATAGCCTATCATCCTTGGCATACAAGTCTGTAATGATTATGTTGTATTTATATGCCTCTCCAGTAGTCAAGTGAAGCTTTCAAGCTTATGCAATTGGTAGGCATAAAACCGAATTCCATAGCTTTTGGCAGAGTGCAATGAATGCAGGACCTACACAAAAAAGACTTGTTGAGAGGGCATAAGATTTGCACAAAAAAGATTTGTTGAAAGGAATAAGAAACTTAAACTTACAAGCCAATGCGATTAGCAGGTACAAAATTGAATTGAAAAAGCTTTCAGAAAGGGCATTAGAAATTATTTTTCGGCAAATGCACTTGGCAGGTGTAAAATCGAATTCCACAACCTTTGACCAATATCCTCCCTAATGCATTAAATCGATTTTAAACAGAAATGGAGATTTTATTTTGGAATGTAATGCATTAATCAATGAGTTAAAATAGATTTAGTATGCCCAAAAAGCTAAGATTTAGTATGTGTGACCTAGTTAAAGGAGATTTAGTACACCAAACAAGCATATATAAGCAATTTCTCTACTTCCTCCAAGATAAACCACGTATGATTTGCTATTTGCACCCTAGATAAATTTCATCACACTTCATTCGATATAAAACATCATATATAAACACTTGAGTCAACAATATAATGAAGTACATACCTACATATACCACATGGCATATAGAATGACAAATATAAGATCCTAACATATGTCATTTCGCATACCCTTACCTAGCGCACCAAATTAAATGCAATAAATACTTTAAACCATGAAGATGTCAGAAAAACACATGAAATCAACACTATAAGTTATGATTGTGTGTATAAGATCTTCTTTTATAATGGTGATTTGATGTGCAGATAGTGAGGCTCAATACTAATGTGATGCATTGACGAGACATGCCAGTGATGAACTGATGTTTTAATTCACTGTAGATGTTGAAAAAGTTGTGCAATGTGCTTGAAAGCTTTAATTTAGAGCATATGAACTATATAATGAGGGAATTAAGGAGAATATAGTGAATGCATGGAAACCAAGTCACATAAACTGGAAAAGATAAAATCCAGCACAAAGCATAGTGAAAAAAAGTTTGGTGGATGTGACTAAGCGATAAAGGCTGAATATGACTAAGTGATTAAGACAATATACTTACTTAGTTTCTTTGCCTATATGGAAACCTTAACAAAAAAGTTGCACTCCAACAAAAACATGTGAGCTAAGTGTGAGCAAATAGACTCCATAAAATAAAGCAAAAATTCCTCCACTAGATCGACAATGGCTGCATATATTTCCAACAAAGTTACATAGAGTATAATCTACAGTGCATAAAATTACCCTTAATTTTATCTGAGTCAATCAGAACTTTCAACAAATTAAATAGAAAGTCACAGTTTACACAAAAAATATTCGACTAATGCAAAGGGATAGTTGAAAATCGAACATAGAGTATTTCAAATATATCTGATGAGTATACATAGAAGATGCAAGAAATTTATATTCAAAAGTTGAAGACACTTGAGACTTGGATATCTAAGCCCAAGGAAAGGGCAAGATAACCAATCATAACATTTGAAGCAAAATTAGCAAAGTGATGAAGCAAAAAAATAACTGCAAGAAGAGATACAATGAATTAAGACACATAGAGCACAACTGCCCTCCTTCTAGCGCCAAATGTAAACAATGAATTTCACAAACTTCAAACAATGAACAACATGTATCATTACTCCATTTAAAGTAAGTAAAACTAGCATTTCTATGAGATATTTAATCATGTTAAATATGCAACCAAAAAAATAAGAAAAACTAAATAAAAGCATATTAAAACATGAATCATACCTATCCCATAGTGGATTGGTGCTACTTTGATGTGGAAAGTAGCCCTTTCCCAACCCTTGATAAGCTCTTGGATGAAAATGTGGATGAACTCAGATGCATCAAGTAGTGGATAGTGCAAAATGCCTCAGATTGTCAATCCAAAATCAATAAAAGAGCTCTCCATTTATATGAAAGAAGGATGGAGGAATGCAAAATATGAAGGATGCGGGATTAAAGATGAACCAATAGCAATGTGCCACTTGTCAACATGCTATTGAAGAGAGGTTGAGCACATTTTGATCAGTGTGCAAATAAATGCAATTAGGTGGAGATTTGAAATTTGAAAGAAGACTTGTGGAGGAAGATGTGGAAGAGGAGTTAATGCCACTTGGCTCAAGAAAAAGGACTTGTAAGAGTTATAAATGCCAAGTTGGAGGACAAGTCCCTTTGGGAGGGAGATTTCAAAATGGAGGAATATTCCAAAGAGATGCCTTTTTAAATGAAAATAGAAGAATTAATAAATCAATTAAATTGATTTACTTGTGCAAGTTGCAAAAAATCTAGAGGATTTGATGGATTAGACTTAGAGTTAATTAGGATTTGATTAACTTAGATGGAGATTAGTTTGATTTGACATTTGACTTAGATTTTTGGATTTATTTAAACCAAATGGGAGGAATAATGAATATTAGATTTAATTAAATAAAGTTTGATTTATTTAATTAAAAGGGACAATGACATTAGATTTAAATCAAATAAAGGTTAATTTATGTAATTAAAGGAAGATTATGATTTAATCAAATAAAGTGATTTATTTAATTAAAAGAGGAATATTAGGATTAATAAAATAAAATGATTTATTTAATTAAGAGAAGATAATGATTTAATCAAATAAAGTGATTTATTTAATTAAAAGAAGATAAAGATTTAATCAAATAAAGTGATTTATTTAATTAAAAGAAGATAATGATGAATTAATTAAACAAGAATTTTAATTAATTGGTTAGTAAAGAAGTGATTCAAGGAGAACTAATGTTAGTAAATTAGGATCAAGTGTGCAAGATCAATGTGCATAATTTACGTGTCTACACAAGGTAAGGCGGGTTGGGCATTGGGTTGGGTCGTAGGGATACACCCAAGTGAATAAAAAATAGAGAAAGGGAAGTTCATACCTTTTTATCATCTTTGACTTTTGCATGCAACCCTAATGGATTAGTCCTACCTCAGTGTGACACCCCTTTATGAGTCTAACTTGGCAAAATATAAGACCATAAGGTAGCTTGGACGTTGGGTTGGGTCGTAAAGATACCCTTGAGTCAATAAAAAATAAAGAAATAGAAGTTCATACCTTTTTATCATCTTTGAATTTTGCATACACCCCCAAGGGATTAGTCCTGCCTCAGTGTGACACCCCTTTCTAACCCCAACTTAGAAAAATGTAAGACCAAGGTAAGGTAGATTAGATGTTGGGCTAGGTCATAGGGATACCCCTGAGTCAATAAAAAATAGAGAAAGAGAAGTTCATACCTTTTTATCATCTTTGACTATTGCATACACCCACAAGGGACTCCTTTCGCCCCAGCGTGACACCCATTTTTGACCCCAACTTGGAAAAATACAAGACTAAAGTAAGGTGGGTTGGGCATTGGGTTGGGTCTTAGGGATACCCCCAAGTCAATAAAAATGGAGAAAGAGAAGTTCATACCTTTTTATGGTATTTGAATATTGCATACACCTCTAAGGGATTGGTCTCACCCCAGTATGACACCCCTTTTTGACCCCAACTTGGAAAAATGTAAGACCAAGGTAAGGTGGGTTGGGAGTTGGGCTGAGTTGTAGGGATACCCCCGAGTAAAAAAAATAGAGAAAGACAAGCTCATACATTTTTATTGTCTTTGATTGTTGCATACACCCCCAAGGGATTGGTCTCGCCCTAATGTGACACCCCTTCTTGACCCCAACTTGACAAAATGTAAGACCAAGGTAAGGAGGGTTGGGCATTGGGCTGGGTCATAGAGATACCCTCAAGTCAATAAAAAATAAAGAAAGAGAAGTTCATACCTTTCTATCATCTTTGACTATTGCATACACTCCTAAGGGATTGGTCTCGCTCTAGCATGACACCCCTTTCTGACCCCAACTTGGAAAAATGTATGACCAAAGTAAAGCGGTTTGGGCATTGTGTAGGTCATAGGGATACCCCAGAGTTAATAAAAGATAAAGAAATAGAAGTTCATACATTTTAATTGTCTTTGACTATTGCATACACTCCCAAGGGATTTATCTCAGCCAAGTGTGACACCCCTTCCTGACCCCAACTTGGCAAAATGTAAGACCAAGGTAAGGCGAGTTGGGCATTGGGCTAGATTGAAGGGATACCCTGAGTCAATAAAAAATAGAAAAATAGTTCATACATTTTTATTGTCTTTGACAATTGCATACAACCTTGAGGGATTGGTCTCACCCCGACGCCATGCCCTTTCTCGACCCCAACTTGGAAAAATGTAAGACCAAGGTAAGACGGGTTGGGTATTGGACTGAGTTGTAGGATATCCCCAAGTCAATAAAAAATAGAGAAATAGAAGTTCATGCATTTGTATCATCTTTGACTATTGCATACACCCTCAAGGGGTTGGTCTTGCCCTAGTGTGACACCCTTTCTCGAACCCAACTTGGAAAAATGTAAAACCAAGGTAAGGCGGGTTGGGAATTGGGCTGGGTCATAGAGGTACCCCCGAGTCAATAAAAAATAGAGAAAAGGAAGTTCATAAATTTTTATCGTCCTTGACTATTGCATGTACCCCAAGGGATCAAACTTTCCCCAGTGTGACACTCTATCCCGACCCCAACTTGAAAAAATGTAAGACCAAGGTAAGGCAGGTTGGGCATTGGGATGAGTCGTAGGGATACCCCGAGTAAATAAAAAATAGAGAAAGTGAAGTTCATAAATTTTTATCATCTTTAACTATTGCATACACCCCTAAGGGATTAGTCTCTCCCTAGTGTGATACCCCTTCTCGAACCCAACTTGAAAAAATTTAAGACCAAGGTAAGGTGGGTTGAGTGTTGGGCTAGGTCGTAGGGATACCCCTGAGTAAAAAAAAAGATAAAAAAGTTCATACTTTTTTTTCATGTTTGATAGTTGCATACACTCCCAAGGGATTGGTATCACCCTAGCATAACATGCCTTCCCCACCCTAACTTGGGAAAATGTTAAACTAAGGTAAAGTAGGTTGGGCAATCGAATAGGTCGTAGGGATAACCTTGAGTCCATAAAAAAAAGAGAAAGAGAAGTTCAAACCTTTTTATCATCTTTGAATATTGCACACACCCCTAAGGGATTGGTCTCACCCCAATGTGACACCCCTTCTTGACACCAACTCTACAAAATGTAAGACAAAGGTAAGGAGGGTTGGGTGTTGGACTATGTCGTAGGGATACCCCCGAGTCAATAAAAAATAGAGAAAGAGAAGTTCATATATTTTTATCATCTTTGAATATTGCATACACCCCTAAGAGGTTGGTCTTGCCCTAGTGTGACACCCCATCTCGACCCCAACTTCAAAAAATGTAAGACTAAGATAAGGTGGGTTGGGCATTGGGTTGGGTTGTACGGATACCCCCGAGTCAATAAAAAATAAAGAATGAGAAGTTCATAATTTTTTATCATCTTTAAATATTACATAGAACCCAAGGGATTGGTCTCACCAGGCATGACATCCCTTCCCAACCCCAACTTAGTAAAATGTAAGACCAAGGTAAGGCAGGTTGGGCGTTGGGCTCGGTCGTAGGGATACCCACAAGTCAATAAAAAATGGAGAAAAAAAAGTTCATAATTTTTTATCTTCTTTGACTGTTGCATACACTCTAAAGGGATTGGTCTCACCCTAATGTGACACCCCTTTCTAACCCAAAATTGGAAAAACGTAAGACCAAGGTAAGGTGAGTTGGGCATTGGTTTGGGTCGTAGGGATACCCTCGAGTCAAGAAAAAACACAGAAAGAGAATTTCATACCTTTTTATCATCTTTGACTATTGCATACACCCCTAAGGGATTGGTCTCGCCCCAATGTGACACCCCTTCCTAACCCCAACTTGGAAAAATGTAAGACCAAGGTAAGGTGGGTTGGGTGTTGGGATGGGTCATAGGGATATCGTCGAGTCAATAAAAAATAGAGAAAGAAAATTTTATACCTTTTTATCATCTTTGACTGTTGTATACGCCCCCAAGGGATTGGTCTTGCCCCATCATGACACCCATTCCTAACTCGAACTTGGAAAAACATAAGACCAAGGTAAGGCAGGTTGGGCGTTGGACTGGGTTGTAGGGATACACCCAAGTTAATAAAAAGTAGAGAAAGAGAAGTTCATACCTTTTTATCATCTTTGATTGTTACATACACCCTCAAGGTATTGGTCTCGCTCCAGCATGACACTCCTTCCCAACCCTAATTTGGTAAAATGCAAGACCAAGGTAAGGTAGGTTGGGCGGTGGGCTGGGTTGTAGAAATACCCTCGAGTCAAAAAAATATAGAAAGATAATTTCATACCTTTTAATCGTCTTTGACTGTTGCATACACCCCCAAGGGATTGGTCTCGACCTAGCGTGACACCCATTCTTGACCCAAACATGATAAAATGCAAGACCAAAGTAAAGAAGGTTGAGCATTTGGCTTGGTCATAGGCATACCCTAGAGTCAACAAAAAATAGAGAAAGAGAAGTTCATACCTTTTTATCATATTTGATTATTGCATACATCCCCAAGGGATTAGTCTCACCCCACATGACACCCCTTCCTAACCCCAACTTGGAAAAATGTAAGACCAAGGTAAGGTGGGTTGGGCATAGATCTGGGTCATAGGGATTCCCTCGAGTCAATAAAAAATAGAGAAAGAGAAGTTCATACCTTTTTACCATCTTTGACTATTGCATACACCTTCAAGGGATTGGTCTCATTTCAATGTGACACCCTTCCCAACCCTAACTTGGTAAAATGTAAGACCAAGGTAAGACGGGTTGGGTGTTAGGCTAGGTTGTAGGGATATCCTTGAGTCAATAAAAAATAGAGAAAACAAAGTTCATACCTTTTTATCATTTTTTACTGTTGCATACACCTTCAAGGGATTGGTCTCATCCTAGCATGACACCCATTCCCGACACCAATTTGACAAACAGTAAGAGCAAGGTAAGACAGGTTGGGCGTTTGGCTAGGTCACAGGGATACCCTTGATTCAATAAAAAATAGATAAATAGAAGTTCATACCTTTTTATTGTCTTTAATTTTTGCATACACCCCCAAGGGATTGGTCTTGCCTCAACATGACACCCCTTCCTAACCCCAACTTGGCAAAATATAAGACCAAGATAAGGTAGGTTGGGCATTGGGTTGGGTCGTAGGGATACCCCTGAGTCAATAAAAAATACAAAAAGAGAAGTCCATTCCTTTTTATCATCTTTGATTGTTGCATACACCCCTAAGGGATTGGTCTTGCCCTAGCGTGACACCCCTTTCTAACCCCAACTTGGAAAAATGTAAGACCAAGGTAAGGTGAGTTGGGTATTGGGTTGGGTCGTAAGGATACCACTGAGTCAATAAAAAATAGAAAAAGAGAAGTTCATACCTTTGTATCATCTTTGATTATTGCATACACCCCCAAGGGATTGGTCTTGCCCCATCATGACACTCGTTCTTAACCCCAACTTGGAAAAATGTAAGACTAGATAAGGTGGGTTGGGTGTTGGGCTGTGTCATAGGGATACCCCCGAGTGAATAAAAAATAGATAAAGAGAAGTTCATACATTTTTATCCTCTTTGAATGTAGTATACACCCTCAAGGGATTAGTCTCACCCTGGCATGACACCCCTTATCAACCCGTACTTGAAAAAATGTAATACCAAGGTAAGAGAAGTTGGGCTTTGGGTTGGGTTGTAGGGATACCTCAGAGTCAATAAAAAATAGAGAAAAAGAAGTTCATACCTTTTTATTGTCTATGGTTGTTGCATACACCCCTAAGGGATAGGTCTCACCCCAATGTGACACCCCTTCCTGACCCCAACTTAACAAAATGTAAGACCAAGGTAAGGTAGGTTGGGCGTTGGCCTGGTGCATAGGGATACCCCTAAGTCAATAAGAAATAGAGAAAGAGAAGTTCATACCTTTTTAGCGTCTTTGACTGTTGCATACACCCCTAAGGGATTGGTCTCGCCCCAATGTGACACCCTTTCTTGACCCCAACTTGGGACACTGTAAGACCAAGGTAAGACATATTGGGCATTGGGCTAGGTCATAGGGATACCCTTGAGTCAATAAAAAATAGAGAAAGAGAAGTTGATTCCTTTTTATCGTATTTGACTATTGCATACACCCCAAAGGGATTGGTCTTGTGTTAGTGTGACACCCCTTCCCAACTCCAACTTGGAAAAATACAAGACTAAGGTAAGGAGGGTTGGGTGTTGGGCTGAGTCGTAGGAATACCTCTGAATCGGTAAAAAATAGAGAAAGAGAAGTTAATACCTTTTTATCATCTTTGATTGTTGCATTCACCCCCAAGGAATTAGTCTCGCCCCAATGTGACACCCCTTCCCGACCTCAACTTGGTAAAATGTAAGACCAAGGTAAGGCAGGTTGGGCATTTGGTTGGGTCGTAGGGATACCCCCGAGTCAATAAAAAATAGAGAAAGAGAAGTTCATGGATTTTTATCGTCTTTGACTATTGCATGTATCTCTAAGTGATTAGTCTCTCCCCAACATGACACCCCTTCCTGACCCCAACTTGGAAAAATGTAAGACTGGGCTGGGTCATAGGGATACTCCTTAGTCAATGAAAAATAGAGAAAGAGAAGTTCATACCTTTTTATCAAGTTTGATTGTTGCATACACCCACAAGGGACTAATCTATTCCCAGCTTGACACCCCTTCCTGACACCAACTTGGCAAGATGTAAGACCAAGGTAAGGTAGGTTGGGTGTTGAGATGGGTTGTAGGGATACATTCGAGTCAATAAAAAATAGAAATATAGAAGTTCATACATTTTTATCGTCTTTGACTTTTGCATACACCCCCAAGGGATTGGTCCTACCCCAGCGTGACACCCCTTTCCCACCCTAACTTGAAAAAATATAAGACCTAGGTAAGGAGGGTTGGGCATTGGGATGGGTCATAGGGATACCCCTAAGTTAATAGAAAATAGAGAAAGAGAAGTTCATACATTTTTATCGTCTTTGACTGTTGTATACACCATCAAGGGTCTGGTTTCACTCCAACGTGACACCCCTTCATGACCCCAACTTGGAAAAATGTAAGACTAAAGTAAGGTGGGTTGGGCGTTCACCTGGATCGTAGGCATACCCTCAAGTCAATAAAAAATAGAGAAAGAGAAGGGGACTGGTTTCGCCCCAATGTGACACCCCTTCTTGACCCCAACTTGGCAAAATGTAAGACTAAAGTAAGGTGGGTTGGACATTGGCCTATTTCGTAGGCATACCCTCGAGTCAATAAAAAATAGAGAAAGAAAAGTTCATACTTTTTTATGGTCTTTGATTGTTGCATACACCCCCAAGGGATTGGTCTCACCCTAATGTGACCCCCCTTCTTGACCCCAACTTTGCAAAATGTAAGACCAAGGTAAGGCAAGTTGGGCATTGGGTTGGGTCATAGGAATACCCCCAAGTCAATAGATATTTGAGAAAAGGAAGTTCATACCTTTTTATTATCTTTGACTGTTGCATACACCCCCAATGAATTGCTCCCACCCTAGTGTGACACCCTTTCTTGACCCCAACTTGTCAAAATGTAAGACCAAGGTAAGGTGGTTTGGACATTGGGCTGGGTTGTAGGGATACCCCCAAGTCAATAAAAAATAGAGAAAGAGAAATTCATACCTTTTTATCATCTTTGAATTTTCCATACACCCCCAAGGAATTGGTCTTGCCCTTGCATGACACCCCTTCCCTACCCCAACTTGGAAAAATGTAAGACCAAGGTACTATGGGTTGGGTGTTGGGTTGGGTTATAGAGATACCCCTGAGTTAATCAAAAATTGAGAAAGAGAGGTTTATACCTTTTTATCAACTATGACTGTTGCATACACTATTAAGGGATTGGTCTCGCCCCAATGTGACACCCCTTCCTGACCCCAACTTGGACAAATGTAAGACTAAGGTAAGGAGGGTTGGGTGTTGTCGTAGGTTGTAGGGCTACCTTGAGTTAATTAAAAATAGGGAAAGTGATGCAGAGCAGGGTGGAGTATGTCCACACAATCACAACTGACAATTTTTCATGTTTGAAAACCCTAACTATGGTGGTTAATCATACAATCTCCCTTTCCACCTTGTAGGTCTCCAAACCTAGTTCCTTAAGCATATATTTTAGAGAAGGCCATTAACCCACATAACATTGACCATCTCAAATACCCGTTACACCCCTTTTTAACATATCCAATTTGGGACTAGGGTTGTTTTGTAACAAATCCTTCAAATTTGATCTACTATGCTGCTCTAAGGCCAAATTAGGCCACTTTTCCAAAGTAAGTATATGAAATTCAAACACCAATTATAAAATTTCCACTCTAGAAGCTCTAACACATCATATAGGGTCCCTTTATGCAGTTTTCATCACCACAATTCATCACCAATTTGTTGTTTTACAAAATATCTAACCTACCTAGTTCCCTAAGCCTAACACATGAGGATGTTAGGCTAGGGCTTGGTCAAATCTGCCCCAAAATCCATCTCCTACTCTAACAAACTTCAAAATCATAAAGAGCACAATAAATCCCTCCATTCCATCGAGTTTGGCCAAGTTTCAACGGTGGAATGGATTTCAAAACATAATTTTTGTCTTCAAACCCTCACCCTTAGGGTTTACAGACTGTTTTTAGGAAAACACTACGACTACCTTCAATCTCAATGAAATTAAATACAACCAAATCCAAATTATAGTATATTCATTGCATCAACTTCTCACATGTTTTTCAAACAATAAATCAACTATACGAAGTCACACTATTCATAGAAACAACAAAAAACTCGGGAAATTAACAAAAAATAGAGCTTGTTTACCATTTTTCCACCAAGATCACTTAAAAAGATTGCTTTAAAGTTTATGAGGCCTGTTTAAACTTGTTCCAACAGAAACCAACATCCTCCAACTCATTTTCAAACAAATGACCATTCACCTTCCTAAAAATGACAAAATTGCAAAGTTGCACAAGCAACTTTTGCAACATTTTTCACAACTTGACAAAACTTAACAAAATGACCCTATATGACTTGAGAACACCAAAAATGGTCTCAATTAGACCTTATTACATCAAAAATGTGATTAACCCACCAAACTCAACATCAAACACCTATTTACATTAATTGACCAAAATTGACATGGTGCTCCTACACCATACACCCAAAGAGAAAAGAATCTTAGGTTCCTCCTGAGATCAAGTTCTAAACTATTCTGCCATGCTTCTTGATATCCTCTTCTGACATCCAGGTGGCATCTTCCATTGGTAAGCCTTTCCACTTGACTAAATATTCATGGTAGACCTTGTGTCTTGTTCTCTTGGCTTCCCTTGTGTCCATAATGCATTCAAGCTTCAATGGCTTAGAAGGTGGTAGGTCTTTGACCCAATTTTCATCAAAAACATATGCATCAACACTTGTACCTACATCCATAGATCCCTTGAAAGGGTATAGGTCAAAAATATTAAAAATAGGAGAGATAACCACTCCAGGAGGGAGTTCTATCTCATATGCATTGGCCCCAACCTTATGGACCACTCTACATTGCCCAATTTTATTCATCAACAAATTTGTGTAGTTTCCCTTTGGCAACCTTTCCTTCTTCAAATGTGCAAGGACTAAGTCTCCCACCTTGAATTGAACATCCCTTCTTTTCAAATCAACATGTTTCTTGTACTTTTCAATAATTTTCTGTAGATTTTCTCTAACTTGCTGGTATATCTCCCTCATGGCCTCTACAAATTATTCTCCCTTAGCACTCCTCTTCTCTATTCTCTTCAAATCCCTAAGCTCAAACACACCTCTAGGTTTTAGACCATACACCACCTCAAATGGGATTTTCCCAATGCTTCTATTGATTAAATCATTGTAGGCATATTTAGCTTGTGGAAGAACCAAGTCCCATTGTTGTCCATGTTCTTTTATGAGGCATCTCAAAATATTTCCAAGTGATCTATTGACTGCTTCAGTCTGCCCATATGTTTGTGGATGACAGGCAGTACTAAAGGTCAAATTTGTTCCAATATTTCTCCAAAGGGTCCTCAAAAAGTGACCTATGAACTTTGAATCCCTGTCTAATACAATTTTCAATGGGAGACCTTGAATTCTAACTAATTCTTTGAAAAATAACCCTACAATATGAGAAGCATCATTTGTGCACTTACATGGAATAAAGTGAGCCATTTTACTAAATCTATCAACAAAAACAAACACATTGTCATAACCCCTCTGAGCTTTTGGAAAACCTAACACAAAATCCATACTTAGACTCACCCATGGTCTATTAGGTATTGGTAAGGGCTAATAAAGACCTGCATTGGAAGTAGAACCCTTGGCTCTTTGGTAGATTACACAATTTTCCACAAACTTTCTGACATCCACTTGCATATTTGGCCAAAAGTAGAATCTCCTTACTTGTTCCAATGTCTTATCCACCCCAAAATGTCCTCCTAAACTACCACAATGTTTCTCCTTTATCAAATTAGTTCTCATGGAGTACTTTGGAATACATAATTGAGAACCTTTAAAAAAGAATCCATCTTGCAATAGAAAATCAAAATATTCATCATGAAAATCACCTTTAAACTAATCACAAATAACATATACCTCTTTGAAGTCTTCATATTCTTCATACATACCCTTCAAGGCATCTATCCCACACTTTGAAGTTGGATTTCTTGCATCAACATTGACCTTCGGCTTAAAGCATTTGCTACCTTGTTGGATTTCCCTTTTTTCTGTTTGATTGTGAAGGTATAACTCTGTAGGTACTCTACCCACTTCACATGTTTGTGACTCAACTTGTCTTGAATGTTTAGAAAATGCAAGGCATAGTTGTCGGTGAAAACAATGAACTCCTTGGGAAAAAGGTAGTGTCTCCACTTCTTTAGTGGCTGCACCATTGCATATAGCTCCAAATCATAGGATGAGTACTTTCTTTTTTCTTCATTAAGGTTTTCACTAAAGAAAGCCACTGGTTTTCCTTCTTGGCTTAAGATTTCTCCAATACAAAAGTCACTTGCATCACATTCTATAGTGAAAACTTTGTTGAAATTAGGTAAGGCTAGGATAGATTGTTGTGCCACTTAGTTTTTTCAAGTATTGGAAGCTTCTTTCTGCCTCATTAGTCCACTAAAATCTTTTCCTTTTATCTCCTTTGATGGTGTCAATAATTGGTGAGCAGATGTGACTGAAATTATTTATAAATCTCGTATAGAAACTAGCAAGACCATGAAAGCTTCTTACCTCGCTTACTAATTTTTGAGTTGGCCAACTGAGAATTTCCTCTGCTTTGGTGGGATCCATCTTCAATGAAACTTTGGAGACTCACAAAACCAAGATACACTAGCTCCTCTTTCATGAATTCACATTTTTTGAGGTTTATCATCAACTTCTCTTCATTCAACTTCTATAAAACCATGTCAAGATGTTGCAAGTTCTCTTTTTTAGTCTTACTAGACACAAGTATGTCATCCAAACACACAACAACAAATTTTCCAATAAAAGGCTTCAAAACTTCATGCATTAGTCTCGAAAATGTGCTTGGAGCATTTGAAAATCCAAATGGCATTACCATCCATTCATACAAACCCTCATTGGTTTTAAATGCAGTTTTCCATTCATCCTCTTCTCTTATCCTAATTTGATGATAACCACTTTTTAGGTCAATCTTTGAAAAATAATATGCACCTACCAAGCAGTCCATCAAATCCTCCATTCTCAGTATTGAAAACCTATATCTAATGGTGATTTTGTTGATTTCCCTTGATTCTATACACATTCTCCAATCCCCATCCTTTTTAGGTGCTAAAATAGTATGGACAACACATGGGCTCAAATTTTCCATTATTAAGCCTTTAACTAACAATTCTTGGACTTGCCTTCTTATTTTCTCATTCTGTTTGGGAGTCATCTTGTATGCAGCCTTATTTGGTATATTTGTACTAGGTATAAGGTCTATGTGATGGCTTACATCTCTCATGGGTGGCAAAGAACTAGGTAACTCATCAACTGCAATATCCTTGTATTTGTTCAAACAAAGTCTAAACCTCACTAGGTATATCTTCAATCTTGGATGCTACTAAAACATATTTAGGTCTAATCACTAAAGAAAATACCTATCCACCTTCTTCCTTCAATGTTTTCAAAAATTATTTCTCCCCAACTACCATAACACTAGACCCAACTTGTTTATCAAATTCCTCATCTTGTAGTGGTGTCAATGTGAATGAAGTTCCATCTTTTTCTATCACATAGATTTTTTTTTGGCCATCATGCTTTGCTTTTCTGTCATACTACCAGGGTCTTCCTAGCATCAAGTGACAAACATCCATGGGGATGATGTCATATAGGATCTTGTCTTTATAACCCCAATGTTAAACTCTACCCATGTTTACTCATTGACGAAAACTTGTTGACCCTTATTCAACCAAGATACTTTGTAAGGTGTGGGGTGTGGGATTCTCTTCATGTTTAATTTCTCTACCAGTTCTAAGGAAACCAGATTATCAGTAGAACCTAAATCAACAACTACCTTATATACTTTTCCATGTGATTTGCAGGTAGTTCTAAGCAATTATTTCCTTTGTGGAGGCTCTTTGACTGTTGGCATCTTAATGAGTGTCCTTCTCATCATCAAAGACTCACCTAACTTAGGAGCAACATGTTGAGATGGTGAATTAACACTTTCATTGTCTTCCTCATGCACAATTTGGGTTCTTCTTTCACCTCCATGTGAACTTGAAGCTTGCTTGTCTAGGAACTTCCATGTTGGATGACCAAATTGGTTGCACTGATAACATCTACCTAAGAAGGTATTTGAACCTCTCCCTTGTCCACCAAATCTACCTCTGCCACTAGGTCTTTTACCTCTAAAATTACCTCTTGATTCACCACTTTTCTATTGGTGGTTGCTTGACTCTCCTTATTTCTTTTGTGACTGCCCTCTTCCACCAAAGTTTCCTCTACCTCTGAAATTATTTCCTCTTCCTCTTCCTTGTTACTCGTCTCCTTTTTATCCTTTCCTCTACCTTGACAGCCAACTGAAAACACTCTTCAATTGTCCTAGGTGTAGAGAGGCCAATTTCATCTTGAATGTTGAGCCTTAGCCCATTTAGGTATTTGTCTACCTTTTCTACTTCATCTTCAATATGTCCTACTTGAATATTTAATTTATGGAACTCCTCAGTATATGCCATAACATCTAACTCTTTTTGTTTTAAATTTTACAGCTTCCTAAAGGTCTAAATTGCATAATCTGTAGGCAGAAATTGTCCTTTCACCTTAGCTACCATTCTATCCCATGAGCTTATCTTTGTTTTTCCTTCTTCACTTTCCTCTTGTACATAATTCCACCATGTTAGGGCAGGTCCCTTCAACTTGGTTTTTATAAATTTCACCTTCTTATCATCTTCTACCTCCTCAAATTCAAAGAAATTATCAAGAGCATCTATCCAACTCAACACTTATTCACTGTCCATCTTTCCACCATACATGGGTACCTCCACTTTCACCTTAGGAGTACCCCCCTTGATATCTTTCAACATACTAACCATTCTTGCTTCTCCAGAGACCATTTTCTCTTCATCTTGGACTCCTCCTTGAGGGTTTTCACTCTCATCTTCATCTTCTTTGTTACTTTGGTCACCACTGACCATACCTTTTCTGGTTTTTCTCCAAGGATACAATTCTGGCAGGGGTAGCTTCATGAGACTCCTTAACTTGTCTTAACTCCTTAGCATGTTGCTCTTTCAATTCTCTAACTTCTTTGGCCATTGGATTGTTCTTTGGAGGCATCTTGCTTATTCAAACTTTCAACCTCTTTTCCACTTCTTAATCAAAACCTATGCTCTAATACCACTTGATGTAGAGTAGGGTGGAGTATGTCCACACAATCACAATTGATAACTTTTTAGGTTTCAAAACCCTAACTATGGTGGTTTATCACACAATCTCCCTTTCCACCTTGTAGGACTCCAAACCTAGTTCCTTAAGCATATATTTTGGAGGACATTAACCCACAGACCATTGACCATCTCATATACTCATTAGGCCCCATTTTAACATATCCAATTTGGAGTTAGGGTTATTTTGTAACAAATCCTTCAAATTTGATCTGCTACGCTGCTCCAAGGCCAAATTAGGCCACTTTTCCAAAGTATATGAAATTCAAACACCAATTATCAAACCTTCACTCCAAAAGCTATCACATCATATAGGGTCCCTTTATGCAGTTTTTGTAGCACCCCTCCATTTTGCTTGTTTGATCAATCATTATTTTTATGCACGCTTCACTTCTATTAGCACTCTGACTTTGATACTTGGCTACTTTTGACCGCTATTTGTTAAGCGATATAAACATTATATTTTGATGTGATGGGATTTCAATTATATGTTATCATTATGGCATGTTTTGAATTAGCATAGCAATTATTTAATTTAAAATGCTTTATGCTTTAATTATATTGTTGTTGTTAGACTCGTCAGTTTTATAATTTGTATTGGTGAAGGGGACGGGATTGTATCACTCGCTTGCAAGCGCCCTACTATTTTTGAGATTTCCGCTTCACGGTGTGTCTTATTATATATATATATATGTATATTGCATGTTCGACATACTCTTTGCTCACAGGTTGACAGGTACAGGACATCGACTCCACTTGGCTTCACAGGTTTGAGCGTGTCCATTGACCAATGGTAATTGATTGGGAGATAGTAGCTAGGTTTTTCGTGCCAAGTTGTCACCCTAGTCATAGTTTGTCGTCAGGTTTAGTGGGTTTGATTTGGTTCTTTCCTCTCTAGTTAACTATTTATTTCCTTATTTTAATGGTTATTAAATGGTAGATATGGTTTAAATGATGATTTAACATATTTAGTTTCAATGTTGAAATGCAATTTATTCCATTGGTTATTTTGATTTAATTAATAAAATTATTTTTAGTTTATTGATTAACTAGGTTAATGGTGATAAATTAAATGAAATAGTTATTTTGCCATTATTGTATATGTAGATTTAAATTTATAATGAAAATGGAAATCATATTAGATATTTAAGTTAAATGATAATAAAAATAGAAATGTGTTTAAATTTCACATTTTGGAAATTTTGAATAAAACATATTCTTGCCACTTGAGATTTTTGGTTTTAAATGAAAATTTGAAATGCATGAAATAGGATTTTGAAAGTAAATTGTTTTAAAAATTTAAAATAGAAATATCCTCCAAATGTTTTAAAAATTTAGTGGGGGGGATATTTTAGGGTTTTGGCCAAATTTGGGGAAAACCCTATGTAAAGAAATGAAATTTCATTTTGTTTCATTTTTTTAGAGAGTTTTGATTTTTGGTGGAGAGTTTTGGCTGTGGCTGATTTTGGAGTTGGAGAGATTGAAACCACCATTGTTGAAGGCTTCAAACTTGGAGAGAAAACACTAGGTTCATTCTTTTCTTTCTTCTCTTTTCTTGTTTCATTTTGGAAAAGCTTTAAATCAAGAAATGTTGTTTTAGATTCAAGAAAAAATCCATGAAAAATGCATTCAAACTTGCAAACTGTGGTTAGATTTGAGAAAGAAAACCAAAACAAGAATTTACACAATGAAATAGAAAGAAAACCCAAAAGAAAACCTCCATTTCAAACTGAAATTTTAAACCCTTTGTGTTTGGACAAATTTATTTATGTTCTTGCAAACTATGTTGATCATTTGCACAATATCACTATAAATAAGGTTATGGGTATATAAATTTATAAATATACCTGTGTATATATGTATATATTGCATTATATATATATACACACAAATATATTTATAAATATACTGTGTTTGAATTATTTCATATTCTGGTTTAAAAAAAAAAGGTTTTCAAATGCACAGGGGTCGACCCTATATTTCGCTATTTAAAAAAAAATAAATTATTTTCTTTTATGCAATGGGGATTTAAGATTTTATTGGCTGTGGAGGGGAGGGCCGAAGCCCTGCACCCCCCCACGCACCCATATGAGAGGCGCTGCTCCCACGCAACACTCCCCATGGGAGGCGTTGTGTGGAAGCAGTGCTGCTACCCACAGGCAGCGACGCTGCCCACACAACACCCCCCATATGGGGGAGGCTACGCTAGCAGTGCCCTTCCCCATATGGGAGGGGCCCATGCCCATATGAGGGCGCTCTTTTTGAGCGAAATTTAAATTCATTTTTTTTTAATTATTTATTTTTATTTTAATATTATTTAATATTATAAATATGATATAATATATATATATATATATATTATATGTAATATATATATATATATTATATTATATATATAATATTATTTTAATATTTAAATAAGATTTATTTAAATAATAATTGATATATATATACTTATGTATATATATAATGTATATATGTATATTCTATATATTTTTAAATAAATTATTTAATATGGTTAAACAGTTTTTATCAATGAGATTTAAATATTTAAATAAATAAATATATCATAGTATATACAGTGAATATATACTTTTAGGTACTTATATATTTAAAGTATATTGTATTTTTGGTATAGATGAGTTTTAATTAACTAATTTATTTTAAGTTGAAATAAAGACAAATTGATTTTAACTAAATTTTTATTTATTAAAATATTTTGTTTATGAATATAATTGTTAGACTTAGAGTTAATGAACGATTTACTTTAGTTAGATGACTTTATTTATTAAAATGTTTTGATTATGGAATTTAATTGTGAAACTTAGAGTAAATGATTGGTTTTTAAATGTTTCAATATCGTGAAATGAAATTGGTGTATTTGATTGGATAAATGCAAGTAATGAAAACTGTGATTGACTGGATTTAGGGAATCCTAACTTTAGCTTATTTAATTGCTCGAAGTATTTTCTAGTGTTGAAATGTTCTTTCTCGGTGTTGTGAAAATAGTGTAAATGTGTTGAAGTCTTCTAGATAGGGGTTCGTTTATTGTTTTGGGTTGTCATTTAGATAGTCAACCATTGGATTCTTTGGGTAGTGCGTCAAATCTTATCCAACTTTAACCCAGTTATTGAGAATGAGATGTGAGGAATTGAGGTCCTGTATAGGAGTCATTCTCCTAAGGTCGCATGTGTGTACCCTTGAGTGTAGATTTACTCCACGAGTTGTGATGCAGGAGCATCCAGTGGTGTAAGGGCAATCTTGCATCACCCAAAAATAGTTAAATTTCAAGTTTCTCAGTTTTTAGATATTTTTACATTTTTGGATACCCTTTTCATCATAATGAAATTCCTAATTTACGGTTTTTATTTTCGGTTCTTGAGTTGAAAGATATTGCAATTTTAGTTTCCCATATTTGCACCTGAAAATCTTCTGAGTTAGATTTGAAGCACTTAGAGCTCCCATATCGGCCCTGAAACTTGCTAAAATTGGCGTAGTGGATTTCAAGCATGTTCTTGACTTCGAAACCTTTCCAACGGTTTGAACAGTTCACGAATTGGAGTCTTGGATCAAAAGTTATGGCCCCACAAAGTTGGCGCACTTTCTAGAAGATATAGTTGCAAATGCTCTTTTAAAATTTGAACTTCATGTTGTAAATTTTCAGCGCCAAACCACCTAAACTCAAATTGAATGTTTTTTTGGCTCCAAACTAATGAGGAGCTCTATTTATGGGTGGGTTTTCTAATTTTTAGGTAACTTTTTGGGGGACAAACTCACATATTGCAAAAGGGTTATTCCATAGCTTTCTATAACTTGCATGTGTTGTAGAACTTGGGGATTTGAGATCCTCTGCATGTAAGAAGCTCCATTTTCTGAATAATAAAATTATTCTCTTATTTTTGGATTATTTTCTAAGTCTTGGGCTTTGCCCTCATCAAGTTGTCTTAGAGGAGTGGCTTGCAATGGGGGCCGACACACAAAGTGGTGTCAGGGAAACTCTTTGCAAGTTGGTTAATTTAGTGATAAAATAATAAACTTTTAGAAGCTTAGGTTGCATCAAACATTAAACAAGATTAATTATGCCTCGCTTATGGACCCAAGGGCTTGTATAGACTTGGGATGAGACAAGAAGGCCTGGAATGGCAAGGTCATCTATCTTGTCTTCACAAGAGGTATTTGATTCCACATGAGAGCATGGGTGTCGAGATTTCGGTAGAAGCCACCAGGATAACCCATGGTGGTGGCTGGAGCCTAGGAAGATTCCCAGAGGACATCCCTTGACGAGCTATGCGATGACACTCTTTCTAAGTCAACAATTTGTATTTGGTCTTTGTGACATTCTCGATCTATTTTACGTCTGGAAGCAATGTGACTTATGTCAATGGTGTGAGAGTCATACTAGAGTTGTTCGTATGATCGTTTAGTTCATGTGATGTGGTACTTGTATTTATTCTGTATCAGTTTTGTGTAGCCTATGCCTAGAGGTAGAAGGTCTTGCCTAGGAATCCTTGTTACTATCTCCTAGCATGGGGGGTGAGCCTTTAGGTATCACATGGTTGGGTGGAACGTGCACCATAATCCGTTGGGTAGGCTTTTGTTTGTATGGATGAGACTTCCAGTTGGAGAGCTCATGGGATCCAGTTCTTCATACTTTATTCTTTCAGTTATTAATGTAATTTTATACCCCTCTTTGTATTGAGGTGGAAGTTGTAAATTGTAATCTTTATATTTTGGAAGTATCTCATTCGGGGAATGAGTGTTGTAACCATATTGTAAAACATATTATTGGGAGCACATGGAATTCTTATGTCTCTGATTTAATTTTATCATGTATGGAATGTATGTGCAATTAATTGTTAAACAATTATATGTAATGGTTTTAATTCATGTTTCTTGTTTGGGTTGAAGTAAACTCTGTCTCGTAACCTTAGGGAATGTTGGCAATACGTAGTGAACTTACTTGTTAATCATACTTAAACAAAAAAATTTTTATTGCGTTTGACTAGTAAATTACAACTTTCCCTAGGGTTGCGTGGCGGGGTGTTACAGTTTTCATCACCACCATTCATCACCAATTTGTCATCTTACAAAATATCTAACCTACCTAGTTCCCTAAGCCTAACACATGAGGATGTTAGGCTAGGGCTTGGTCAAATCCACCCAAAAATCCATCTCTTGTTCTAATAAACTTTGAAATCACTAAGAGCACACTAAATCCCTCTATTCCACCAAGTTTGGCCAAGTTTCAGCGATGGAATGGATTTCAAACAATAATTTTTGTCTTCAAAACCTCACCCTTAGGGTTTATAGATCATGTTCAAGAAAACACTATAAACTACCTTCAATCTCAATGAAATTCAATACAATGAAATCCAAATTATAGTAGATTCATTGTATCAACTTCTCACATTTGTTTTAGATAATAAATCAACTCTACGAAGCCATACTATTAATAGAAACAACATAAAACTTAGGAAATTAACAGATAACAGAGCTGGTTTATTGATTTTTCTGCCAAGATCACTTCAAAAGATTGCCTCAAAGTTTGTGAGACCCTTTTAAACTTGTTCCAACAGAAGCCAATGGTCTCCAACTAATTTTTAAACAAATGACCGTGTTGCAAGATGGTGTGTACCTTGATCTTCCTTGCAACACATCGCTTGGGTTTGTGATATGGTCTAACCACCTCCCATGGATCTTAATTGATGCTTGTATCAGACATTGATAGGTCAAATTTTTGGTGCAATGGCAAGACAAACAATTGGTATCAATGCTAGTCACAAGTTCAAACCCCTCGCTTGTGCTGGGGGGATTGTTGCAAGATGGTGTGTCCCTTGGTCTACCTTGTAGCACAACGCTTGGGTTTGTGACATGGTCTAACCACCTCTTATGGATCTTAAGTGACACTTGTATCGAGCATTGATAGGTTGAACTTTTGGTGCAATGACAAGGCCAACAAATTGTTCACCTTCCTAAAAATGATAAAATTGCAATGTTGCACAAGCAACTTTTGCAATATTTTCACAACTTGAAAAAACTTAAAAAAATGACCCTATATGACTTGAGCACACCAAAAATGGTCTTAATTGGACCTTATTACATAAAAAATGTGATTAACACACCAAACTCAACATCAAACACCTATTTACATCAATTGATCAAAATTGACATGGTGCTCCTGCACCAGAAAGAAAAGTTCATACGTTTTTATCATCTTTGACCGTTGCATACACCACTAATGGATTGTTCTCACCCTAGTGTGACACCGATCACGACCCCAACTTGAAAAAATGTAATACCAAGGTAAGGTGGGTTGGGTGTTGGACTGGGTCGTAGGGATACACTCGAGTCAATAAAAAGTAAAGAAAGAGAAGTTCATACCTTTTCATCATCTTTGACTGTTGCATACACCCCCAAGGGATTGGTCTCACCCTAGTATGGCACCCCTTCCCGAATCCAACTTGAAAAAATTTATGACTAAGGTAAGGTGGGTTGGGCGTTGGGTTGGGTTGTGGGGATACCTTGAGTCAATAAAAATAGAGAAAGATAAGTTCATACATTTTTTGTCATCTTTTATTATTGCATACATCCCCAAGGAATTGGTCTCCCCCAAGTGTGACACCCCTTTCCAACCCTAACTTGGAAAAATGTAAGACCAAGGTAAGGCCAGTTGGGCATTGGGCTAGATTGTAGGGATATGCCAAAGTCATTAAAAAATAGAGAAAGAGAAGTTCATACCTTTTTATCGTCTTTGACTGTTGCATACACCCGCAAGGGATTGCTCTCATACTAGCATGACACCCTTTCCTGACCCCAACTTGACAAAATGTAATACCAAGGTAAGATGGGTTGCACATTGGGATGATTCGTAGGGATACCCCCAAGTTAATAAACAATAGAGAAAGAGAAGTTCATACCATTTTATCATCTCTGACTGTTGCATACACCCCTAAGGGATTGGTTTCACCCCAACATGACACCCCTTCCTGACCCAAACTTGGAAAAATGTAAGACCAAGGTAAGACATGTTGGGAATTGGGATGGGTCATAGGGATACCCTCGAGTTAATAAAAATAGAGAAAGATAATTTCATACGTTTTTATCATCCTTGACTTTTGCATACACCCCCAAGGGATTAGTCTCACTCCAACGTGACACCCCTTCCCAACCCCATCTTGGCAAAATGTAAGAACAAGGTAAGGCAGGTTGGGTGTTTGGTTGGGTCATAGGGATACCCCTAAGTCAATAAAAAATAGAGAAAGATAAGGTCATACCTTTTTATTATCTTTGACTATTGCATACACCCCCAATCCCACCCCTAAGGGATTTGTCTCACCCTAGCATGACACCCCTTCCTAACCCCAACTTGGAAAAATGTAAGACCAAGGTAAGATGGGTTGGGAATTGGGTTGGGTCATAGGGATATGCTTGAGTCAGTTAAAAATATAGAAAGAGTAGTTTATACCTTTTTATCATCTTTGACTATTGCATATACCCTTAAGGGATTGGTCTCACCTCAATGTGACACCCCTTCCTGACCCCAACTTGGAAAAATGTAAGACCAAGGTAAGGTGGGTTGGGAATTGGGCTAGGTCATAGAGATAGCCTGAGTCAATAAAAAATAGAGAAAGAGAAGTTCATACCTTTTTATTGTCTTTGATTGTTGCATACAGCCCCAAGGGATTTGTCTTGCCCCAACGTGACACCTGTTCCTGACCCCAACATGAAAAAATGTAAGACCAAGGTAAGGCGAGTTTGGCATTGGGTGGGGTCATAAGAATACCCTCGAGTCAATAAAAAAAGAAGGGAAGTTCATACCTTTTTATTGTCTTTGAATGTTGCATACACCCCCAAGGGATTGGTCTCACCCTAGTTTGACACCCCCTCTCGACCCCAACTTGGAAAAATGTAAGACCAATGTAAGATGGGTTTGGTGTTGGGATACCCATGAGTCAATAAAAAATAGAGAAATAGAAGTTCATAGATCTCCAAGGGATTAGTATCGCCCCAACGTGACACCCCTTCCTGACCCCAACTTGGAAAAATGTAAGACCAAGGTAAGGAAGGTTGGGCATTGGGATGGGTCATAGGGATACCCCTGAGTTAATAACAAATAGAGAAAGAGAAGTTCATACCTTTTATCATCTTTTACTTTTGCATACATCCACAAGGGATTAGTCTTGCCCCAACATGACAACCCTTTCTGACCCCAACTTGGCAAAATGTAAGACCAAGGTAAGGTGGGTTGGGCATTGGGCTAGGTCATAAGGATACCCCTGAGTCAATAAAAATAGAGAAAGAGAAGTTCATACATCTCCAAGGGATTAGTCTTGCCCCAATGTGACACCCCTTCCCAACCCCAACTTGGAAAAATTTAAGACCAAGGTAAGGTGGGTTGGGCATTGGGATGGGTCATAGGGATACCCCCGAGTCAATAAGAAGAAGAATAAAGACTTCATACTTTTTTACCATCTTTGAAAAGGGTTTGGATTGGAATATTTTGATTAATTAGAGGCCAATTTGTAAAAAATAATAATGTGATTTTAATGTACTTGTTGATTGAGACACCAATAATCCATTCTTATAAAGTAACATATCATACTTTTCTACCTTTTAGATCAAATGTTCTTTAGAAGAATTTCTATTCTAACCCAATTCAACCCTCTTCGATCCCAACTTGGCAATTTAAAACACAAAACAAACTATTTTTTATTCACATGGAAAAAGGAAGAGACAAGAGTTCAATCAAAAGATATAACTCTTAGTTGAGCAAATAGCAATATGAAACATCTTCCACATTTTTCAAAGGTGACTTGATTTCATTTATGTTGGTCAATCATGTATCTCCTTTTCTTGGTTTCTAGAAATATGTTATGGTACGTAACAAAATTGGAGGGTTTTGATTTCTAGAAATGATGAGGGCACAACCCGAGACACAAAAAATAACCCACAAACAAGAGAATAATTTTATTATTCAGAAAATGGAACTTCTTTCATGCAGAGGATCTCAAATCCCCAAGTTCTACAACACATGCAAGTTATAGAAAGCTATAGAATAACCCTTTCGCAATATGCGAGCTTGTCCCCAAAAAGCTACCCAAAAATTAGAAACTCGCCTATAAATAGAGCTCCTCATTAGTTTGGAGCCAAAACAACATTCAAATTTGAGTTTAGGTGGTTTGGCACTGAAAATTTACAACATGAAGTTCAAATTTCAAAAGAGCATTGCAATTGTATCTTCTAGAAAGTGCGCCAACTTCCCGGGGCCATAATTTTTGATCCGGGGGTCCGATTTGCAAATCGTTTGAACCGTTGGAAAGGTCTCGAAGTCAATAACACGCTAAAAATTAGCTATGCTGATTTTGACAAGTTTTAGGGCCGTTCTGGGAACTCTAAGTGCCTCAAATATAACTCAAAAGATTTTTAGGTGCAAATCTGGGAAACTAAAATTGCAATATCTTTCAACCTAGGAACATAAAATAAAAACCATAAATTGGGAATTTCATTATGATGAAAAGGGTATCCAAAAATGTAAAAATATCTAAAAACTAAGAAACTTGAAATTTAACTTTTTTTGGGTGATGCAAGATTCCCTTACACCACTAGATGTTCCTCCATCAGACACCCAGGGTAATTTGAGAAGTGACCCTATCACGTCTCAGATGGTGGAGGAAAACCCAAATGGTCAACCTCTACCTTAGGCAACTAGGATGAATCTTCAACAAGCCTTCCTTTCCATTTCACCAGATATTCTTCATACTGCCTGTTCCTAGTACTCCTTCCCACACGATTATCCAGGATTTCTTCAATCTCCTCCTTTTCTGAAGTAGGTGCTGGAATCCCACACTGTTCCATCGTTGGTACTTCCTCTGCGCCACCTTCATGATACTCTATCAAATCTGAAATGTTGAACATAGAGGAAATGTTGAATCCATCCGACAACTCTACCTCATATGCATTCCCTAAATCATGCCTCTTCAAAATTATATAGGGACCAAACTTATTCATCTTCAATTTGTTATATGTTCCCACTAGAAACCTTTCTTTCCTCAAGTGGACCATCACTTCATCACCAATCTAAAACTCCTTATACCTCATTTTCTGATCTGCCTTAGCCTTATACTGCATATTCATCTTGTTAATATGTTCTCTTACCTTCTCATGTATATCCTTGATGTGTTCTACAAAATCTTCGGCTTCAACACTTATTTTCTTCTTTTGGTCCATCTTCCCTCAATTCTGGAGCTGTTCTGGGGCTACCTCTATAAACAATCTGCAATGGTGATCTACCAGTGCTTCTATTGACATAATTGTTGTAAGAAAATTCTTCCTGGGGTAAGATCAAGTCCCATCCCTTGGGTTTATCTCCTACCAAACATCTCAGTAGGTTACCCAAACTCCTGTTAACAACCTCTGTCTGCCCATCTGTCTATGGATGGTGTGCAAAACTGAACTTCAACTTTGTCTTCAGCTTCTTCCACAAGGTCCTCCAAAAGTACCCCACAAATTGGTGTCACGATTTGAAACAATACTCTTTGGTAGACCATGTAGCCTCACCACCTCTTTGAAGAACAAGTCAGCAATATGGACTGCATCATGGGTCTTCTGACATGGAATGAAATGTGTAATCTTTGAAAACCTATCAACCACCACAAAGACTGAATCATTCCCTTATTGTGTCTTTGGAAAACCAAGAACAAAGTCCATACTTATATCCTCCCATGGCCTCTCTGGTACAGGTAAGGGCTGATATAGTCCTGTATTTTGGCTCACTCCTTTAGCCATCTGACATACCCTGCAACTTTGTAGAAAGTTCTTCACATCCTGTGACAACTGAGGCCAATAATAATGCTTATTGATAATGGCAATGGTCTTATCCCGACCAAAATGTCTTGCCATTCCTCCACTATGCTTCTCCTTTATCAGGTTTTCCCTCATGGAACTCCTCGGGATACATAATTGACTTCCCTTAAATAACATGCCATCATGGATTATGAAATCCAGCCACCTTGTCTTGTCCACTGTAATAGGTTCCTTGCAAGCTTTCCAAGCCTCTATGAAATCAGGATCTTCTACATACAGTGTCTTGAGTTCATTGAACCCAACCACTTCAATCTGCATCTTTGTTATCAATGTATGCCTCCTACTTAAGACATTTGCAACCCTATTTGACTTCCCACTCCTATGTTTCAAAACAAAGTTATAACTCTGAAAAAACTCTACCCATTTCATATGCCTCTGATTTAATTTTCCTTGACTATTTAGGTACTGCAAGGCCTAATGATCAGTATATAGAACAAATTCCTTTGGCAACAAATAATGTCTCCATTTCTTTAATGCTTGAACTATTGCATAAAATTCCTAATCATATACAAAATACTTTCTCTTGACATCATTTAACTTTTCACTGAAATAGGCAATGGGCTTACCTTCTTGGCTCAACACTGCTCCAATGGCACAACCACTGGCATCATAATCCACCTAAAACACCTTGTTGAAATATGGGAGGGCTAGAACAGGTTGCTCTGTCACCTTCTAATTCAATAGTTCAAATTTTTTTGTTGCTCCAGTGCTCCACTTGAATTTTTTTCTATCCCCTTTCATTGTTTCAGTCATGGGTCCACAAATACTACTAAAGTTTCTATTGAACTTTCTATAAAAACTTGCCAAACCATGGAAAGATCTCACCTCGGTAGTAGCTCTTGGGGTAGGCCATTCTAGAATAGCCTTCACCTTCTCTGGGTCCATCTTGAGACCTTCTACTGAGACAACAAACCCCAAGTACACTAACTCTCTCTTCACAAAACTGCACTTCTTCAGATTAATCAACAGTTTCTCTTCTTTTAACTTCTCAAAGGCTCTCCGAATATACATCAGATGCTCATCCAACATCTTACTGAAAATAAAAATATCATCTAAATACACAATAACAAAACTTCCCAAAAATTATTTTAGTACTTCGTTCATGAGCCACATGAATGTGCTCAGTGCATTGGTTAGCCCAAAAGGCATGACTAACCACTTGTATAGACCCTCTTTGGTCTTGAAGGCAGTCTTCCATTCATCTCCCTCTCAAATATGGATCTGGTGATATCCACTCTTCAGATCAATCTTTGTGAAGTACTGAGCTCCACTCAACAGTCCATCAAGTCATCCATCCTTGGCAGGGGAAATCTGTATTTGATTGTTATCTTGTTTATGGCTCGGGAATCTGTACACATCCTCCACTCCCCATCCTTCTTTGGTGCTAGTACTGCAGGTACTGCACATGGACTCAAAGTCTCCCGTATCAAACCCTTTCTCAACAACTCTTGAACTTGTTTTTTCAACTACTCATTTTTTGCTAGAGTCATTTTATGAACTGCCTTATTTGGCAAACTGGCTCCAGGAATCAAGTTAATCTAATGACTGATCTTCCTTACTGGTGGTAAACCCTCAGGTACATTATTAGAAATAATATCCTGAAACTCATCCAACATCTCAGAAACTTCTTCTGGAACGTTCTCACTATCCTTCTTACTCACTCTAGAAATCAATGCATAACACACACACTCATGCTTCATATCTTCTAAAAATCTTCTTCCATACACATAAAAAATTCTAGCACTAATGCATACCTTTTTTCTTCGGTCTTTCTTCAGGGGTTTCAACTTGTGACAAACCCCATCCTTTGTCAAGGAATAAGTATTTGCATGGCCATCATGTATAGCTCGCCTATCGAACTGCCACGACCTCCCCAACAACATGTGACATGCATCCATGGGGATGATATCACAGAGTACCTCATCATGGTAGCTCCCGATCTTGAACTTTACTAGGCACTACTCATAGACCAAAAACTTTGTGGTCTTTCTGCAATCAAGCAATCTGATACGAATGTGGGTGTTTTTCCCTCTTTAGCTTCAACTTTGTGGCCATCTCCTCTGACACCAGATTATCAGTGCTCGCACCGTCAATAATGACATCACAACATTTTCCTTCACACTTGCACCTTGTGCGAAATAGATTCTTCCTTTGTTTTGGTTCTTTTTCCTCAGTCACTAGAGCTCTCCTAATCACTAGGGCTTCTCCCCTTTCAGCATCATTGGAATGTTCAGATTGGGCCTCCTCATCTACATTCACAACCCTTCTACGACCTTCTGGCCTTTTGTCTACCCTTCCTTGGTGTTGTGGATATTCATAGGCTCGATGCCCTTCTTCACCACACTGGAAACACATTCCTCTGAAACAACCTCTTCCAGATCTTTGTCCATATCTCCCTCGTCCTCTACCTATTTGATCACCACTATTTTGATCACGAGGGCGGTAGAAGTTGTCATTTCTTTGGCTTTGGCTGGTACCCACATCTTCACTTTTCTTTTCATCATCATTTCGGCTTCCTAAAGGTCTTCCATTGCCCCTTCCATTTTGACCTCTTCATCCTTTTTGCTTGCCATCAAATCTTTTGTTCAGCTTCTCTTCCACCTTTAGAGAAAATTGATACACATTCTCAATGGTGGTCATTCTTACTAGGCTTAACTCCTCCTGAATGCTCAGTCGTAATCTATTAAGATATCGAGTTACCTTCTCCTTATTGGCATCTGTGTGACCCGTTCTGATGATTATCTTCTAAAAATCTTCAGTATATTCTTTCACAGATCTGCTTACTTGCTTCAACCCTTGCAATTTCTTCAACAAATCTAACTCATAGTCCACTGGTATGAACTGTTTCTTCAGTTTCTCTACCATGCATTCCCATCTGGTGATCTTGCTTTTTCCTCTTCGATTTTCTTTTCAACTGGACCTCTTTCCACCAAATACTGGCATGGCGCTTCAGCTTCATTTTTGCAAACTTAACCCGATCTGGGTCCTCTATTTTTTCATACTCAAAATATTCTTCTAGCTTGTTGATCCAGTTGATCAAGTCTTCCGGGTTTAGACTTCCAAAATAACTAGGGACTTTTGCTTTGGGTCTTTTCCCGATCTTCAAAATGGCCCTTATTAGCCACATTTGGTCTTGATCAACTGTTTCTTCTTCCTCTTCTACATATGAACCTTCTTCCTTTCTTTCATCCTCACTTTCCTCCCTTGGGTTTAACCCTCTTCTCAACTACTCTTGTAACGCGTCAATCTATCTCTGGAGGGCTGCCAGTGCATCTCTTCCACCAACATTTCTGCCACCTTGACCACCTCTAGCACCACCATGCCTACCAGGCATCACTCTTGGAGGCATCTGTTTTGACCTGGACCGACAACCACGGTCTTGGTGATAACTGCCTCACGATCGACGATCTGTCCACACGCTCAAGAAAACCTGCTTTGATACGACTTGATGAGTGCAAAACCCGAGACACAGAAAATAACCCACAAACAAGAGAATAATTTTATTATTCAGAAAATGAAACTTCTTACATGTAGAGGATCTCAAATCCCCAAGTTTTACAACACATGCAAGTTACAGAAAGCTACAGAATAATCCTTTTGCAATATGCGAGCTTGTCCCCAAAAAGCTACCCAAAAATTAGAAACCCGCCCATAAATAGAGCTCCTGATAAGTTTGGAGCCAAAACAACATTCAAATTTGAGTTTAGGTGGTTTAGCGCCAAAAATTTACAAGATGAAGTTCAAATTTTAAAAGAGCATTTGCAATTGTATCTTCTAGAAAGTGCGCCAACTTCCCAGGGCCATAACTTTTGATCCGGGCCGGGGGTCTGATTCACAAACCGTTTGAACCGTTGGAAAGGTCTCGAAGTCAATAATGCGCTCAAAATTAGCTACGCCGATTTTGGCAAGTTTCGGGGCTGTTCTGGGAACTCTAAGTGCCTCAAATCTAAGTCGAAAGATTTTCAGGTGCAAATCTGGGAAACTAAAATTGCAATATCTTTCAACCCAAAAATAGAAAATAAAAACCATAAATTGGGAATTTCATTATGATGAAAAGGGTATCCAAAAATGTAAAAACATCTAAAAACTAAGAAACCTCTAATTTAACTATTTTTGGGTGATGCAAGATTGCCCTTACACTACTGGATGCTCTTGCATTAGATACCCAGGGTAATTTGAGAAGTGACCCCATCACATCTCAGATGGTGGAGGAAAACCTAAATTGTCAACCTCTGCCTTAGGCAACCAGGATGAATCTTCAACATGCCTTCCTTTCCATTTCACGAGATATTCTTCATACTGCCTTTTCTTGGTACTCCTTCCCACACGACTATCCAGGATTTCTTCAATCTCCTCCTTTTCTGAAGTAGGTGTTGGAATCCCACACTGTTCCATCGTTGGTACTTCCTCTGCGCCACCTTCATGATACTCTGTCAAATCTGAAATGTTGAACACAGGGGAAATGTTGAATCCATCTGACAACTCTACCTCATATGCATTCCCTAAATCATGCCTCTTCAAAATTTTATAGGAACCAAACTTATTCATCTTCAATTTGTTATATGTTCCCACTGGAAATCTTTCTTTCCTCAAATAGACCATCACTTCATCACCAATCTGAAACTCCTTATACCTCATTTTCTGATCTGCCTTTGCCTTATACTACATATTCATCTTGTTAATATGTTCTCTTACCTTCTTATGTATATCTTTGATGTGTTCTGCAAAATCTTCGGCTTCAACACTTATTTTCTTCTCTTGGTCCATCTTCCTCAATTTTGGAGTTTTCTTGGGGCTACCTCCATACACAATTTGGAATGGTGATCTACTAGTGCTTCTATTGACAGAATTGTTGTAAGAAAATTATGCCTGGGGTAAGATCAAGTCCCATCCCTTGGGTTTATCTCCTACCAAACATCTCAGTAGGTTACCCAAACTTCTGTTAACAACCTCTGTCTTCCCATCTGTTTGTGGATGGTGTGCAGAACTGAACTTCAACTCTATCTTCAACTTCTTCCACAAGGTCCTCCAAAAGTACCCTACAAATTTGGTGTCATGATTTGAAACAATACTCTTTGGCAAACCATGTAGCCTCACCACCTCTTTGAAGAACAAGTCAGCAATGTGGACTGCATCATTGGTCTTCTGACATGGAATAAAATGTGCCATCTTCGAAAACCTATCAACCACCACAAAGACTGAATCATTCCCTTGTGTCCTTGGAAAACAAAGAACAGAGTCCATACTTATATCCTCCCATGGCCTCTCTAGTACAGGTAAGGGCTGATATAATCCTGTATTTTGGCTCACTCCTTTAGCCATCTGACATACCCTACAACTTTGTACAAACTTCTTCACATTCTGTGACAACCGAGACCAATAATAATGCTTATTTATAATGGCAATGGTCTTATCCCGACCAAAATGTCTTGCCATTCCTCCACTATGCTTCTCCTTTATCAGGTTCTCCCTCATGGAACTCCTCGGGATACATAATTGACTTCCTTTAAATAACATGCCATCATGGATTATGAAATCTAGCCACCTTGTCCTGTCCACTGTAACAGGTTCCTTGCAAGCTTTCCAAGCCTCTGCGAAATCAGGATCTTCTGCATACAGTGTTTTGAGTTCACTGAACCCAACCACTTCAATCTGCATCTTTGTCATCAATGTATGCCTCCTACTTAAGGCATCTGCAACTCTATTTGACTTCCCACTCCTATGTTTTAAAAAAAAGGTATAACTCTGCAAAAACTCTATCCATTTCATATGCCTCTGATTTAATTTTCCCTGACTATTTAGGTACTGCAAGGCCTGATGATCAGTATATAGAACAAATTCCTTTGACAACAAATAATGTCTCCATTTCTTTAATGCTTGAACTATTGCATAAAATTCCTGATCATATACAGAATAATTTTCTTTGGCATCATTTAACTTTTCACTAAAATAGGCAATGGGCTTACCTTCTTGGCTCAACACTACTCCAATAGCACAACCACTAGCATCACAATCCACCTAAAACACTTTGTTGAAATCTGGGAGGGCTAGAACAGGTTGCTCTGTCACCTTCTACTTTAACAGTTCAAAAATTTTTGCCGCTCGAGTGCTCCACTTAAATTCTTTTCTATCCCCTTTCATTGTTTCAGTCAGGGGTCCACAAATACTACTAAAGTTTCTCATGAACTTTCTATAAAAACTAGCAAAACCATAGAAAAATCTCACCTCGGTAGTAGTTCTTGGGGTAGGCCATTCCAGAATAGCCTTCACCTTCTCTGGGTCCATCTTTAGACTTTCTACTGAGACAACAAACCCCAAGTACACTAACTCTCTCTTCAAAAAACTGCACTTCTTCAGATTAATCAACAGTTTCTCTTCTCTTAACTTCTCAAAGACTCTCTGAATATGCATCAGATGCTCATCCAACATCTTACTGAAAATTAAAATATCATCTAAATACACAATAACAAAACTTCGCATAAATTCCTTTAGTACCTCGTTCATGAGCCGCATGAATGTGCTTGGTGCATTGGTTAGCCCAAAAGGCATGACTAACCACTCGTACAAACTATCTTTGGTCTTGAAGGAAGTCTTCCATTCATCTCCCTTTCGAATCCAGGTCTGGTGATATCCACTCTTTAGATCAATCTTTGTGAAGTACTGAGCTCCACTCAACAGTCCATCAGGTCATCCATCATTGGCAGGGGAAATTTGTATTTGATTGTTATCTTGTTTATGGCTCAGGAATCTGTACATATCCTCCACTCCCCATCCTTCTTTGGTGCTAGTACTGCAGGTACTGCACATGGACTCAAATTCTCCGTATCAAACCCTTTCTCAACAACTCTTGAACTTGTTTGTTCAACTCCTCATTTTCTGCTAGAGTCATTCTATGAGCTGACTTATTTGGCAAGCTGGCTCCAAGAATCAAGTCAATCTGATGACTAATTTTCCTTATTGGTGGTAAACCCTCAGGTACATTATCAGAAACAATATCCTGAAACTCATCCAACATCCCAGAAACTTCTTCTGAAACCTTCTCACTATCCTCCTTACTCACTCTAGGAATCAATGCATAACACACACGCTCATGCTTCATACCTTCTAAATTTTTTCTTTCATCTACATAACAAAGTCTAGCACTACTGCATACCTTTTCTTTGGTCTCCTTCAGGGGTTTCAACTTGTGACGAACCCCATCCTTTGTCAAGGAATAAGTATTTGCATGGCCATCATGTATAGCTCGCCTATCGAACTGCCATGGCCTCCCCAATAACATGTGACATGCATCCATGGGGATGATATCAAAGAGTACCTCATCATGGTAGTTCCTGATCTTGAACTTTACTAGGCACTGCTCATTGACCAAAACTTTGTGGTTTTTCTACAACCGGGCAATCCAATACGGATGCAGGTGTCTTTCTCTCTTTAGCTTCAACTTTGTGACCATCTCCTCTGACACCAGATTATCAGTGCTCCCACTATCAATAATGATATCACAACATTTTCCTTCACACTTGCACCTTGTGCAAAACAGATTCTTCCTTTGTTCTGGTTCTTTTTCCCTAGTCACCAGGGCTCTCCTAATCACTAGGGCTTCTCCCCTTTCAACATCATCAGAATGTTCAGATTGGGCTTCCTCATCTACATGCGCAACCCTTCTACAACCTTCTGGCCTTTTGTCTGCCCTTCCTTGGTGTTGTGGACATTCATAGGCTCAATGCCCTTCTTCACCACACTAGAAACACGTTCCTCTAAAACCACCTCTTCCAGATCCTTGTCCATATCTCCCTCGTCCTCTACCTATTTGATCGCCACTGTTTTGATCATGAGGGTGGTAGAAGTTGTCATTTCTTTGGCTTCGGCTGGTACCCACATCTTCACTTTTCTTTTCATCATCATTTCGGCTTCCTGAAGGTCTTCCATTGCTCCTTCTGTTTTGACCTCCTCATCCTTTTTGCTTGCCATCAAATCTTTTGTTCAGCTTCTCTTCGACCTTCACAGTAAATTGATACACATCGTCAATGGTGGTCATTCTGACTAGGCTTAACTCCTCCTAAATGCTCGGTCGTAACCCATTAAGATATCGGGCTACCTTCTCCTTATTGGCCTCTGTGCAACCCATTCTGATGATTATGTTATGAAAAATATTTAGTATATTCTTTCATAGATCTGCTTCCTTGCTTTAACCCTTGTAATTTCTTCAATAGATCTAACTCGTAGTCCACTGGTATGAATTGTTTTTTCAGTTTCTCTACTATGCGATCCCATCTGGTGATCTTGCCTTTTCCTCTTCGATTTCTTTCCAACTGGACCTCTTTCCACCAAATACTGGCATGGCCCTTCAGCTTCATTTTCGCAAACTTAACTCGATCTGGGTCCTCTATTTCTTCATACTCAAAATTTTCTTCTAGCTTGTTGATCTAGTCGATCAAGTCTTCCGGGTTCAGACTTCCGGAATAACTAGGGACTTTTGCTCTGGGTCTTTTCCTGATCTTCAAAATGGCGCTTATTAGTCACATTTGGTCTTGATCAATTGCTTCTTCTTCCTCTTCTACATCTAAACTTTCTTCCTCTCCTTCATCCTCACTTTCCTCCCTCGGGTTTAACCCTCTTCTCAACTGCTCATGTAACGCGTCAATCTGTCTCTGGAGGGCTGCCAGTGCATCTCTTCTATCAGCATTTCTGCCGCCTCGACCACCTTTGGCACCACCATGCCTACCAGGCATCACTCTTGGAGGCATCTTTCTTGACCTTGACCCACAACCACAGTCCTGGTGCGAACTGCCTCACGATCGACGATCTGTCCACAGGCTCAAGAAAACCTGCTCTGATACCACTTGATGAGGGCACAGCCCGAGACATAAAAAATAACCCACAAACAAGAGAATAATTTTATTATTCAGAAAATGGAACTTCTTACATGCAGAGGATCTCAAATCCCTAAGTTCTACAACACATGCAAGTTACAGAAAGCTACAGAATAACCCTTTTGCAATATGCCAGCTTGTCCCCAAAAAGCTACCCAAAAATTAGAAACCCGCCCATAAATAGAGCTCCTCATTAGTTTGAAGCCAAAACAACATTCAAATTTGAGTTTAGGTGGTTTGGCGCTGAAAATTTACAAGATGAAGTTCAAATTTCAAAAGAGCATTTGCAATTGTATTTTCTAGAAAGTGCGCCAACTTCTCGAGGCCATAACTTTTGATCCGGGGGTCCGATTCGCGAACCGTTTGAACCGTTGGAAAGGTCTCGAAGTCAATAATGCACTAAAAATTAGCTACACCAATTTTGGCAAGTTTTGGGGCCATTATGAGAATTCTAAGTGCCTCAAATCTAACTCAAAAGATTTTCATGTGCAAATCTGGGAAACTAAAACAACAATATCTTTCAACCCAGGAACAGAAAATAAAAATCATAAATTGGAAATTTGATTATGACGAAAAGGGTATTCAAAAATGTAAAAACATCTAAAAAATTGAGAAACTTAAAATTTAACTATTTTTGGGTGATGCAAGATTGCCCTTACACAACTGGATGCTCTGCATCAAACAACTAGGGTAATTTAAGAAGTGACCCCGTCACGTCTTAGATGGTGGAGGAAAACCTAAATGGTCAACCTCTGCCTTAGGAAACCAGGATGAATCTTCAACAGGCCTTCCTTTTCATTTCACCAGATATTTGTCATATTGCCTGTTCCTAGTACTCCTCACATGACTATCCAGGATTTCTTCAATCTCCTTTTCTGAAATAGGTGCTGGAATCCCACACTGTTCCATCGTTGGTACTTCCTCTGCGCCACCTTCATGATACTCTATCAAATTTAAAATGTTGAACACAGAGGAAATGTTGAATCCATCCGACAACTCTACCTCATATGCATTCCCTAAATCATGTCTCTTCAAAATTTTACAGGAACCAAACTTCTTCATCTTCAATTTTTTATATGTTCCCACTGGAAACCTTTCTTTCCTCAAGTGGACCATCACTTCATCACCAATCTGAAACTCCTTATACCTCCTTTTCTGATCTGCCTTAGCCTTATACTGCATATTCATCTTGTTAATATGTTTCTTACCTTTTCATGTATATCCTTGATGTGTTCTGCAAAATCTTTGACTTCAGCACTTATTTTCTTCTCTTGGTCTATCTTCCCTCAATTCTGGAGCTGTTCTGGGGCTACCTCCATACACAATCTAGAATGGTGATCTACCAGTGCTTCTATTGACATAATTGTTGTAAGAAAATTCTACCTGGGGTAAGATCAAGTCCCATCCCTTGGGTTTATCTCCTACCAAACATCTCAGTAGGTTACCCAAACTCCTGTTAACAACCTCTATCTGCCCTCTGTCTGTAGATGGTGTGCAAAATTGAACTTCAACTCTATCTTCAGCTTCTTCCACAAGGTCCTCCAAAAGTACCCCACAAATTTGGTGTCACGATTTAAAACAATACTCTTTGGCAGACCATATAGCCTCACCACCTCTTTGAAGAACAAGTCAGCAATGTGGACTGCATCATGGGTCTTCTGACATGGAATGAAATGTGCAATCTTTGAAAACCTATCAACCACCACAAAGACTGAATCATTCCCTTATTGTGTCTTTGGAAAACCAAGAACAAAGTCCACACTTATATCCTCCCATGGCCTCTCTGGTACAGGTAAGGGCTGATATAATCCTGTATTTTGGCTCACTCCTTTAGCCATCTGACATACCCTGCAACTTTGTAGAAAGTTCTTCACATCCTGTGACAACTGAGGCCAATAATAATGCTCACTGATAATGGCAATGGTCTTATCCTGACCAAAATGTCTTGCCATTCCTCCACTATGCTTCTCCTTTATCAGGTTCTCCCTCACGGAACTCCTCGGGATACACAATTGACTTCCCTTAAATAACATGCCATCCTAGATTATGAAATCCAACCACCTTGTTCTGTCCACTGTAACAGGTTCCTTGCAAGCTTTCCAAGCCTTTGCGAAATCAGGATCTTCTGCATACAGTGTTTTGAGTTCATTGAACCCAACCACTTGAATCTGCATCTTTGTTATCAATGTATGCCTCCTACTTAAGGCATCTGCAACCCTATTTTTCTTCCCACTCCTATGTTTCAAAAAAAAGGTATAACTCCGCAAAAACTCTACCCATTTCATATGCCTTTGATTTAATTTTCCTAACTATTGAGGTACTGCAAAGCCTGATGATCACTATATAGAACTAATTCCTTCGGCAACAAATAATGTCTCCATTTCTTTAATGCTTGAACTATTGCATAAAATTCTTGATTATATACAAAATACTTTCTCTTGGCATCATTTAACTTTTCACTAAAATAGGCAATGAGCTTACCTTCTTGGCTCAACACTGCTCCAATGGCACAACCACTGGCATCACAATCCACCTGAAACACCTTGTTGAAATCTAGGAGGGCTGGAATAGGTTGCTCTGTCACCTTCTACTTTAACAATTCAAAATTTTTTGCCGCTCTAATGCTCCACTTGAATTCTTTTCTATCCCCTCTCATTGTTTCAGTCAGGGGTCCACAAATACTACTAAAGTTTCTAATGAACTTTCTATATAAACTAGCCAAACAATAAAAAGATCTCACCTCGGTAGTAGTTTTTTGGGTAGGTCATTCCAGAATAGCCTTCACCTTCTCTAGGTCCATCTTGAGACCTTCTACTGAGACAACAAACCCCAAGTACACTAACTCTCTCTTCATAAAACAACACTTCTTTAGATTAATCAACAGTTTCTCTTCTCTTAACTTCTCAAAGGCTCTCTGAATATGCATCAGATGCTCATCCAACATCTTACTAAAAATAAAAATATCTAAATACACAATAACAAAAGTTCCCATAAATTCTTTTAGTACCTCATTCATGAGCCGCATGAACGTGCTCGATGCATTGGTTAGCCCAAAAGGCATGACTAACCAATCGTACAGACCCTTTTTGGTTTTGAAGGCAGTCTTCCATTCATCTCTCTCTCGAATCCGGATCTATTGATATCCACTCTTCAGATCAATCTTTGTGAAGTACTGAGCTCCACTCAACAGTCCATCAGGTCATCCATCCTTGGCAAGGAAAATCTGTACTTGATTGTTATCTTGTTTATGGCTCGAGAATCTGTACACATCCTCCACTCCCCATCCTTCTTTGGTGCTAGTACTGCAGGTACTGCACATGGACTCAAAGTCTCCTGTATCAAACCCTTTCTCAACAACTCTTGAACTTGTTTGTTCAACTCCTTATTTTCTGCTGGAGTCATTCTATGAGCTGCCTTATTTGGCAAATTGGCTCTAGGAATCAAGTTAATCTGATGGTTGATCTTCCTTATTGGTGGTAAACCCTCAGGTACATTATCAGAAACAATATCCTGAAACTTATCCAACATCCCAGAAACTTCTTCTGGAACCTTCTCACTATCCTCCTTACTCACTCTAGGAATCAATGCATAACACACACGCTCATGTTTCATACCTTCTAAATTTTTTTCTTCCATCTACATAACAAATTCTAGCACTACTACATACCTTTTTCTTCAATCTCCTTCAGGGGTTTCAACTTGTGATGAATCCCATCCTTTGTCAAGGAATAAGTATTTGCATGGCCATCACGTATAGCTCGTCTATCGAACTGCCACGACCTCCCCAACAACATGTGACATGCATCCATGGGGATGATATCACAGAGTACCTCATCATGGTAGCTCCCGATCTTGAACTTTACTAGGCACTGCTCATTGACCAAAACTTTGTGGTCTTTCTGCAACAGGCAATCCGATATGGATGTGGGTGTCTTTCCCTATTTAGCTTCAACTTTGTGACCATCTCCTCTAACATCAGATTATTAGTGCTCCCACCGTCAATAATGACATCACAATATTTTCCTTCACACTTGCACCTTGTGCGAAATAGATCTTCCTTTGTTCTGGTTCTTTTTCCCTGTCACACAGGGCTCTCCTAATCACTAGGGCTTCTCCCCTTTCAACATCATCCCGGAATGTTGGATTGGGCCTCCTCATCTACATTGCAACCCTTCGACCTTCGGCCTTTTGTGCTGCCCTTCCTTGGTGTTGTGGACATTCATAGGCTCGATGCCCCTTCTTCACCACCTTTGGAAACCGTTCCTGCGAAACCACTTCTTCCGGATCCTTGTCCATATCTCCTCATCTTCAACCTCTTTGATCACCCCTTGTTTTGATCACAAGGCGGTAAGTTGTCATTTCTTTGGCTTTTGGTACCCACATCTTCACTTTTCTTTTCATCATATTTCGGCTTCCTGAAGGTCTTCCATTGCCCCTTCCATTTTGACCTCCTTGTCCTTTTTGCTTGGCATCAAATCTTTTGTTCAGCTTCTCTTCCACCTTCAGAGCAAACTGATACACATCCTCAATGGTGGTCATTCTGAATAGGCTTAACTCCTCTGAATGCTCGGTCGTAACCCATTAAGATATCGAGCTACCTTCTCTTATTGGCCTCTGTGTGACCCATTCGATGATTATCTTCTAAAAATCTTGAGTACATTCTTTCACAGATCGTTTCCTTGCTTCAACCCTTGCAATTTCTTCCATGAGATCTAACTCGTAGTCCACTGGTATGAACTGTTTTCTTCAGTTTCTCTACCATGCGATCCCATTTGATGATCTTGCCTTTTCCTCTTTGATTTCTTTTCAACTGGACCTCTTTCCACCAAATACTGGCATGGCCCTTCAGCTTCATTTTTGCAAACTTAACCCGATCTGGGTCCTCTATTTCCTCATACTCAAAATATTCTTCTAGCTCGTTGATCCAGTCGATCAAGTCTTCCGAGTTCAGACTTCTGGAATAACTAGGGACTTTTGCTCTGGGTCTTTTCCCGGTCTTCGAAATGGCCCTTATTAGCCTTATTTGGTCTTGATCAATTGCTTCTTCTTCCTCTTCTACATCTGAACCTTCTTCCTCTCCTTCATCCTCACTTTCCTCCCTCGGGTTTAACCCTCTTCTCAACTGCTCTTGTAACATGTCAATTTGTCTCTGGAGGGCTGCCAGTGCATCTCTTCCACCAGCATTTTTGCCGTCTCGACCATCTCTGGCACCACCATGCCTACCAGACATTACTCTTGGAGGCATCTTTCTTGACCTTGACCCACAACCACGGTCCTGGTGTGAACTGCGTCACAATCGATGATCTGTCCACACACTCAAGAAAACCCGCTCTAATACCATTTGATGAGGGCATAGCCCGAGACATAGAAAATAACACACAAAAAAGAGAATAATTTTATTATTCAAAAAATGGAACTTCTTACATGCAGAGGATCTCAAATCCCCAAGTTCTATAACATATGCAAGTTACAGAAAGCTACAGAATAACCCTTTCGCAATATGCGAGCTTCTCCCCAAAAAGCTACCCAAAAATTAGAAACTCACCCATAAATAGAGCTCCTCATTAGTTTGGATCCAAAACAACATTCAAATTTGAGTTTAGGTGGTTTGGCGCCAAAAATTTACAACATGAAGTTCAAATTTCAAAAGAGCATTTGCAATTGTATCTTCCAGAAAGTGCGCCAACTTCCCGGGGCCATAACTTTTGATCTGGGGGTCTGATTCGTGAACCGTTTGAACCATTGGAAAGGTCTCGAAGTCAATAACGCACTTGAAATTTTCCACACCGATTTTGGCAAGTTTCAGGGCCATTCTAGGAACTCTAAGTGCCTCAAATCTAACTCAGAAGATTTTCAGGTGCAAATCTGGGAAATTAAAACTGCAATATCTTTCAACCTAGGAATAAAAAATAAAAACCGTAAATTCAGAATTTCATTATGATGAAAAGGGTATCCAAAAATGTAAGAACATCTAAAATCTGATAAACTTGAAATTTAACTATTTTTTGGTGATGCAAGATTGCCCTTACACCACTGGATGCTCCTACATCAAGAAATTAATGTCTTTCTCATCAACATGATTATCAAAGTATATATAACAAGTTGCCACTTTATTAAGACTATCACTTGAATAAAAAAACTTAGATCACAACAACAAATTTATAAGGTTCACAACTAGTCAACGATGACTAAATCTTGGTGCAATAGGGTTTATAATTTCAATTTTTTTATATGTTTAAATAATCAAATAATTTATCATCATAGTGAAATACCCATATAAATTACACTTTATCCTTATTATATGATTACTAGAATTTTCTATCTAGGATTGTAAGTAAGTTCAAGTGCATGCTCATTCACAGCTAATTATTAGTCAACAATATGAGATGTATAAAATTAAAGACTCAACATAGTTAAAAATTAGTCATGTATTAATCATCCATTCAGAGTATGTTTCATATAAGAAGCCTATATTACGTATATTCTTGAAAACTTGCAGATTGAACATAAAAATGCCTTCCTCTCAAAATGAGCCAATAGAAAACACTAAAAAATATCTTGATATTGCGTATAATTTAATTTGGGATGAGGAAAAGAAAGGGGGAAAAGTTTTGGTCAATCATGCAAGAAAAATTGTGAGGAATTGATGACACAAGTTAAAGTTATTATCATGTCAAAACCTCAAGTCTATCTAATCATTTATACATTTATTCTCGGGATTCTTATCTAGCCACTCTTAATTTTTTTCCTTCTTCCTATTGTGGGTTTCATAACCTTGATTGGTTTGCATGGTTTGTTATAATAAATGTTAAAACCATGGGAAAAACACCTCGATAGTACCATATTTTGGTTGCAAGTTTAGTTTCTTATATTGATCATGAGATGGTTGTTTTTGAATTTCATTCTCTTATAATTTAGTTAAAAAACAATCTAAGTTGTCTTAGGAATGTAAAATAATAAAAAAACTGGCTTGCACAAAATAGTTGTATTATGGTTATCATTTGGATCAATCTTAACGATTTTACTTGACCAAGGATATTTTGCGATTCTCAACTTATATCATGATGAGTATAGAGTGATCTAGTTGAGGATTTTGGTTAACATAATTTAAAGATATGTAGTAGTAAATTGTTGATATATAGTTGATTATCTTCATACTAGAATCATTAGATGTTAATAAATATTAATATTTCATGACTTAGTCGACTTCTATTAACCTTACAATGATTTCCATTGATTAAGTATTCATAATTGTGCATAGATATCAAATTGTTATTCGTTATATCAAATGTTGTATTTTGTGATTGATCTTAACTAAATCTAGACCCAGTAGTACATAGTTTTATAGATACAAAAATGATATCATATTTAGATAAAATTGTAATATTTAAGTGTTTGAATTATTAGTTCTTAAGGAAAGATAACCTAATAAGGTCATTTTAATGTTAGTTTTTAACATTGGTGATCGTGTGATATCCATTTTTACGATCTTGGGTTATTATGTTGTTGATAAAGAGTCCTTTCCCACTCTATGCTTATTTTTTTGAATATCTGTTAAAGCTATCAATTTGGTACTCAATTAAATTAAAACAAATATTATGGTATTGATTATAAATTTATATTAGAACATTTAATTATTAACCTAGATATTAGAAGTCTTTGGTAGCTTAGATATCTTGTTGACTATTATAACCACTCTTACCATTATATGTTTGGATTTTCATTAGTATTTCATACTATAATTAATGTTATTACAATCTTGGTTATCCTTTTTGTTAGTCCATGAATTGTTTGATATTTTTAAGATGTCATTCTTGGTCAATTATTATCATCATGATAATATAGATTCCCCAACATCAATTAATTTTTGCAATTTAATAGTCAATTGTAAATAATCATGTATATGTACTTGATAGTAACCTTTATTTTGAAATTTTATTTATCTTGCTATAATGTGGATTAGTGTTTGTGGATTATGATTAAAATTAATGTCAAGACAACATTTGAACCCAAAGGTCATACTTTATTATTGGTTAACCAAGTATGTAATGGTTAAAGTTTAAGTAGTCAAACTACAAAGCCTTTGCACATTACATAGGCAAGACCATCAAGATGAGCCCCTAAGGAACTGGTTTGTCCCTTAGGTCCCGTTCTTCTAAGATTTATTTTGGAATTACCATTTCCTCTCAATTTTGAACATACTTTGTCATTCCTTACAGACCTAATTGTAAACTATCACCTGATTTATCTAGTTAAATGAATGCTATGACTTATTTGATGATCATATACCTAATTATCCATTGGTATTATGTTGTGTATCTAGTTGTGTAGAAATTTTATAGGTACAGGTATTGGGAGCAAAGAAATTACTACATGATAAAATGCAAGGGAAACTTGAGTAAGTAGGAGGTATGTCATGTTGATTGAAAGTAATTATAATTTTAAAAATTGATTCATTGCTATCTTGACTTTTAACTGAACTATGCCATCAATTGTCTCCTTAAATTAATGTATTATGTTGTTTAACAAATATATTTGTAAATTAATAAAGTTGGTGTAAATTAGTAGGCTGTGTTGTGTCCATTAAGTGTCTTAAAAGTGAGAATGACAATTTCAATCAAATTTTCCCACTTTTACACAGTTGATGAACACAACACAACCCAAGTAATTTACATCATCTTTACTAATTTACAAATATTTTTTTTAAACAATAACATAATACATTAATTTAAGCAAATAATAGATGACATTGTTTAATTAAGAGTCAAGATAGTAATAATCAAAATCTTAAATTATAAATGATTACTTTTTAATTAACACTTCCTACTTGCTCAAGTTTCTTTTGCATTCCATTGAATCATAATTTCCCTACTTCTAATACTTATACCTACAAGGTGTCTACATGACTAGATGCACACATACGATCAATGGATGATTAGTTACATGATCATCAAAATAAGCCAAATAATTAATTTAACTAGATAATTAGATGGTAGTTTATGACTAGATTTATAATAAGGAATAAAATATGCATATCATCAGGAGAGGTTGGTGAATTCAAAAAAACCTTATAAAGATAGGATCCAAGGGCTAGACCTATACCTTAGGGGCTCATCTTTATTGAATTTGTCTACGTAGTGTAGAGGCTTCATGGTTAGACAACTTGAACTTGAACCATCACATGCTTGGTTGACCTTGATAATAAGGTATAACCACTAGGTTCAAATGATATTTTGACATCAATTTCAATCGTAATTTACTAACACTAATTCACACTATATTATTACCAATAGGCTATAATTTACAAGACTTAATTGATGTTGGGGAATTTATATTATCATGATGATTATAACTTGACAAAAAATGATATCTTACAAATATCAAAAAAGAAATGGAGTCAATTATATTTATCATTACATAGAGGATAAAAGCATATTCCAAAATGATAAGGTAGATCAAAGTTTTAGCCCATTTCACCTTTTTGTTTTGATAAGTTTAGAAATATTGGAATTTCATTTTTTGATAAAATTGTAACAAAGAAAAACGAATTATATTTCATTATAATTCAAATTTAGAAATACAACCTATTCAAATATAATCCAAACACAATATTATTCAAAACAGGTTTATATTATTCAAAGATAAAACATAATATTATTCAAATAGGCTATAATTTATAAGACTTAATTGATGTTCGAGAATTTATATTATCATGATGATAATAATTTGACAAAGAATGATATCTTACAAATATTAAAAAAATGGAGTCAATTATATTTATCGTTACATAAAGGATAGAAGCATATTCTAAGATGATAAGGCAGATCAAAGTTTTAGCCCATTTCACCTTCTTGTTTTAAAATATTGGAATTTCACTTTTTGATAAAATTGTAATAAAGATAAAGGCATTATATTTCATTATATTTCAAATTTAGAAATATAATTTGATGCAGGAGCATCTAGTGGTGTAGGGCAATCTTGCATCACCCAATTTTTTTTTTCTTTTATTTTCATTAGTTGTTTGAATCCCATGATGACACTTAAGGGGTATAAGACTGTCAGGCATAAAAAATAGTTAAAAATGATCACTTACTATTTTTAGTAAGTTAGACAAAATGGGCTCTATGGACATGAAAATTTACCCCAAGGAGCAGAGTTGAAAAACATTTTCGGTCGCGAAAGAATCACCTCAATACCCTACACGGTTTGGGAGAAATTAAAGTTTTCGTCCTAGGGAAATTTCTCCAATGCAGCTTCAAATTCATATATAAAACTTTGGAGGCCCTGAAATAGCTCAAAAAGTGGCCAAACCGACCTATTGTGAAATCATGTGTTGTAGAGCTCGTCGAGAGCTTTCCAACGATATGCAATAATAGCAAATCAGACACCCAGATCAAAAGTTATGGCCCCGTGAAGTTGGTCCTTGAAAAAGTGAATTTCATAAAGATTTCTTCCTAGGCCAGAAATCTTATGGTGGGACTTTTGGCGCCAAAACAAAAGGGGAAATTTGTACTTTCTAGAACATTCTAGGGCAGTTATTGGGGAAAATAAAAAGGGTTAAATGGGGGTTGTAGGAGGTGGCCCTGATAGTGCAAATTGTGGCTTCAAATAGTAGATTTTTCTTTTCATAGTTGATTTTGTTGTAATGAATCAAGCCCATGAGGTTGTAGCATGTAAGCATTGAATATGTAATTGCATTTTCTGAAAATAATTGAAAGTAAGTCAATTTTTTGTCTCGCATATTTTGTGTTGGTATCTGTTGTTGTGATTTCTATGGGATTTGGGTGGTGTGGTCCTCATCATAATCCAAATTACAAACCCTATGCTATATTTTTATATTTTGACCTATAATCTAAAATTGACATTCAAAGCATAATTCACATGAATCAATCTAAACACGATTCTATATAAGTGATACAAATAAATAAGAAACCAACATTAATTGTATGATGAATTGAAAAATTTGACTTATGACCATCTCACATATCCAATTGTAAAAAATTAGATTTGTGGACATAACTATTAAAAATTAAGGAAATTTAAGAGATAAGAGATAGCAAAAACAATGAACAATATGCAATATTATATTTAGTTGACCCAAATGTAATGAGTACAAAGCCTTTCTTATATAGGCAAGGATGATGCAATCCCACCTATGATGTGAATTGACAAGTTCCCTATGAAGTGGAAAAAAACGTAGGCAAGTGTCTTATAGGTGTCAACCTTAGAAATATTTAGAGTGTGTAAACCAACAACCTTTATGACCAAGTCATCAATCTTGCGTGCTAAGTGTTGAGTGACCTTTGAGGTGAGATGAAAAGTATTTCAACCTGAAAAGGTGTGTGCATGAGCTTATCCAAATAACTCAGTAACCTCTAGAGGTTTAAAAGTTTCAATATGAAGGGGATAAAATTCCTATGACATTGTTTAGGATTTGTCTCTCTTACAAAGACTTCACTGGGCTTTGGGATTTAACCTTGATTTACTATGGTAAACTCCTTAGAGGTAATTTGTAATTATAGATCATTTTGACTTTGTTATGCTCTCTTGGATTTTATAGATGGAATTACTTCCAATACATAGTTGTAGACAACTAAAATTGTCCATGCATTTTGATATAGATCCAAACTTGCATATGTTTTCTATTTTCTATTAATTAATTATTTCCCTTTCACAGGTTCCATTTTCTTCTAACAATTGAATAATCTTATTATTTAATTATTTCCACCTTTCCTCTCCCATAATTAAATAATTTTCACAATTATTTAATTACCTAACACTCCTCTCTCCTAAATTATTTAATTAAATATTTATTTTTTCCATTTTCTTTAAATAAAAATCCTCAATGTCGGTTACTAAAATTAAATACCTTTATTTAATTTTAGCTCCTCGATGCATGTCTTTTCTCTCTCATTAACCTTCCACCCTTGATTAAATTAATTTCTGATTTAATCTCCACCCTTGATTTCTTTCAAGAAAAACATATAAATAAATCCCTCATCTAAGCCATTTAGAGAACACGTTTCATTATCTCACCTACATACTACCATTTTCATTCTAGCACTCTTATCTATAACATTTCTACCATTTTCTATCTAGACCTCAAGCATAATTCATCTATCATATCAAGATTCACACCATATGATATCAAGATCAAGATCAAGATCAAGATCAAGATCAAGACAATATAAAAAGTTTGCAATCAAAGTTTGAGGGTAATAACCATATAAAGAGTCCATGTTCAAGGTGACTTTGTTTCATTTTATGCATGCATTATCTTCTAGCTCTTAGACATAATTAAGGTTTCATGTTGAATGCAAATTGGACCTAGTGCTTCCTTTGACATCTATTTTCTACATCATACATTTTGTTGAATTCAATGTAAACCCCCTAACTGAGTTTTGGCTCAAGATTTTGAGAAATTCTGAGAAATTTTGGAGTTGGACCCACTTCACTTGATCTAGTTTACTTTTTGCAGGTTTTGTTAGCTTTTTGTTCAAGTTTTGCATCATTTTTGGACAAAACCTTAGTTTTCAAAAATTTCATCATATTTTTCAAATGACCATGAATTTTTTTATGAGATTTTAGTTGAAATTTATAGATCTAAAGAAGCTGCAAAAGAAAAATTAAGTTTGTACCATTATTTTTGGGTGATTTATGATGATTTTATGATTTTTCATAAATCTTCATTTATGGATGCAAATCAATAAATTTTTCAAAATTTTTTACTTCGTTTGAAAGCTCTAAATTTTAGTTGGGGGTTTGTTCTTTACATATTTATTTTTGAGCTGAAAATAGTGATCAAAAAATCAAATCTTTGTTAATTAGGGTTTCTCCATAATTTTGTATTTATGGGTGCAAATAAATGATTTTTTCAGAAATTTTTGCATTTTTAGAAAGCTCTTGAAATTTCAGTAGGGGTCTATTTTTTGTATTTTTATTTTTGGTGTTAAATTTTTTTCTAAAATTAGATTTATTTTGACTAGGTGAAAAAAATTGAAATTACAATTTAGTGATGAGCATATTTTTCATATACATTATTTTGTTGCATCATAAATTATTTTATGATAATTATAAGAGTTTTATTGTCATTATCAAATGTAATATTTTTTTTGTTTAATCTAATGCTCTAATATTAGTGACCAATTATCTTGTTAGGGTTTTGCTTTGTTGTTGGTTTTGTTAATGTGCAGAAAAATAAACTCTTCAAAGGGAAAATTGGATCAAGTGAACATAAATTTGGAGCTAAAGGAATCCAAGTGCACACTTTTCAACTCATATATTCATCTTATTATTGTTTACATCACATTTCAATTTGGATCTTAAAATAATAAGTGTTTTCTCGAAATCACACTTTTCAACTCATATCTTTATCTTAATCTTGTTTACATCACATTTCAAATTGGATCTAAAAATAACAAGTGTCTTCTCAAAATCACACTTTCAATTTGGACTTAAAAATAACAAATGTTTGCATTGCTTAGTGATCTTGTTTGTTCTTGGAGGTGTGTATGCTCTTCCCTCACATTTATATATGATATTGGGAATCAAAAAACACTCTTCAACACTCATTTTTACATTGCACATTTCAATTTTTACATTACTTGTGTGATCAAATGCAAGTGTATGCTCTCTCCTCACATTATAATATGATCTTGGAGATTAAAAACATTATTTACATCACTTTGGTGTAACCTTTTTAAGAGCCTCTTTAAAGAAGTGACCAATGTAGGGGCGACCTCAACTCTAACATTTTTGGTGAAGCATAAATAGCAGGGGGTGAATCAAAAGAAACACCTCTTGAAAATGAATCTTGTCAATCTTGGCTAAACCCAAATAACTTTATACCTTTGAGAAGTGAAAGTGGAGTGTAGATTACTCTTTTCTCCCAACTATTTGACATTATTCTCTTTTCAAATTTATGGATTTGGTTCTCACATACCTTCAAGGTATATAGCGAGCATCTCCAAATCCTTGTGCATCCTAGTTTAAGACCATTAGTCAATCTATCCACTTGAATAATTGTTAGGTTTTTCTTGTGTTTGGAAGTGTCTTCTTATCATAATCATTTACATTAGATCTTGCATAAAATCTTATCTTGCTTTTGTATTCAAGATCTAAATCTTAATCAAGTAGGAAAAACCATAAACCTACCTAAAACCATGGATCAAGATGAGTCTTATATGTCTTCCATCTTTCATCTCATACCTTAAAATCTTGATGATTTTTTTCTTTAACAATCACATAAAATCCATGGTCATGTGTCCCATAAGTAAATTCTGAAAGATCTTAAACACCATCTAAGCCACCATTGAAACTTATATCTAATTCATGTCACCCTTTATGTCATCTTTTCCCTCCATTGACAAGGAAACCCAAAATGTCTTCCATGTTCAACCAACACCCATCCATAACCATATTTCAGGTAGTTCAGATCTTAGTCAATCCATTGCCAAGTAAAAAAAAACCATCAAAAGATCACTTAAAAACACCATCAAAAGACAACCAAAAGATACCCTTCAAAGAGCACCAGAAGTCACTCTCAAAGGAATACAAAAACCCTACAAAATTTTATTTCACAAAGTGCTAGTCCTAGTCTTCTAATTCCACCCACTTTCACCTCATCCATTTCATGTTTATCCTCCCTATCCATCTCATCCACCTCATCCATTTCATATTTTTCCACCTTCATAGCACCTATACAAAGTCAACCTTATCACTCACTTGACCTTGTTGATCCAAAGCATGACATCATAATCCCCTTTATGTCAAGATCAAAATAATCCCTCTCATGATCTCATTCTTTCTTTTAATCCCATCTATCTCATAATCTCATTCCATCTCATAACCCCATACCATCTTATGATCCAAGTCTCTTAACTCCATGCCATAATCCTAATCCATCAACTCTATTGCATGATCCTTTTCCCTCTTATAATCCTACCATATCCAACCCATTTGATGATCTTATCATACCACCTCCATGGCATGATCCTAGTACATCACAAAAATAAAACTTTCCATCCATTACCTCTCAAAACCTTCAAGGTATAAACATTTCCCCTACATCACATGATAATCCTAATATTTCACAAGGTCTCAAACTAACTCGATACACACACATAAGAAAGACTCATACCCCACTCCTCATTCTCCTTCATATACAACATGGCGTAGAGATACTCAAACTTCCTTAGAATGTGACAAGAATTTAATAAAAAATATAAAAGATAAGGATAATGGTCAAGACAAGAGACAAGACTTAACATAAAACAAAAACTCCCATGCATGCAAAATGATAATGATAAATATGCAAGACGATAATAAAAAATGCAAATGTCAACACACATGATAAAATCAATGAAGCAAAAAACAACATATTGAACAAGATCACAATCACAATACCTTGTGCCAAGAGATATGATAAAGTTTTTTATTGTGAGAAATTAATAAAGATTTAGCTCAAGATATTTTAGACGTTAATTTGATTTAACAAGAATCTTTTTCTCATAATGTTCATTAAAGCCCAATGTTTTACTTGATGTTAAAGAGTTTATGCTTTGTTTAAATGTTTTGCTCATAACAATGATAACACAATGATAAATAAAAAATGTAAATGATAATGATAAACAAAATTTTATTCCTTAGTCAAATTAAAAACCAAAAGAAACATGGATGGATATGGATCAATTATATAGTATGGAGATCTAAACTATTGGTGAATGATAAGACATGTGAGAATACATCCATATCTAAGACATCTAGGGTGTATTCTTACATGCCATATCATCAACCCATGTATTAGATCTCCATACCATATCATTCATCCATATCCATCCATATCTTCTTTGGTTTTCAATTTGAATAAGGAATAAGATCTTGTTTATCATTATCATTTACCTTTATTATTTATCATTGTGCTATCATTATTATTAAATCAAGTTTAAAAAAAAAAAAAAGTGGCAGGGCTACTAAATTTTTTATTGAATTAAATTGAAGAAGGATTACATGTGTTATAGTCACTAGTATAGAAACAACAATATGTGACTAAAAAAACTACTAAAACTTGCTTATAAATGACTAAACATGGTCACGTGACTAGTAGTAGTTTATTGCCAGTCATTTATAATGCAATCGAATTGATGACTAAACCATTTTTAGTTGTTTGGTTAATTGAATTGGTCGTTAATTTAGCCGCCTGATTGATTGATTTGGTCATTGATTTAGTCATCTGAGTGATCCACTTGCTTGTTAATTTAGTGGTCTGATTGATCGATTTGGTTGTTGATGTAGTCGTTAATTTGATTGATTTGACCGTGTGTAATTTATTTGTTAATTTAGTCATTGAATATTTTAAACTGGTCACTTGTTCAATCATTTTTTTATTTACTGGTATATTTTATCATTAATTTAGTCATTGATTGATGTTAACTAGTCACTTATTTAGTCATTTGTATTCACTAATTTCTGTCTATTGGTAGTGTATTTAGTCATTAATTTTAATCATCATTTTGATCAATTTGGTAGTCTATTTAATTGTTTTTGCTCACTGATTTTTGTCCATTGATAGGTATATTGATACATTGTTTATTAATTGCATAATCATTATATTTATTCATATTTATTAACACTGATTTCTGTTAGTTGGTAGTATATTTAGTCAATTGGTAGTTTATTTAATTGTTTTTGTTCACTAATTTCTACCTATAAGTGTTGGAAATGATAAAATGCTTTAATTGAGGTTTAAACATATAAAAAAATAGAAAAACATAATCAATCATTCATTTTCACATAATGAAACAACTATTAAGAAGGAAAAATACTAAAATTTTATTGAGAAAACATGTTCTTACATCAGATACAAGACAAAAATGTGTCTTTGCTTTGAAAAATTTGTACTGTTACAAAGTGTGTTTCTCATTGCTATGACTTAGAAAACTGAGTTACAATGCCTTTTTTTGGTTATGCAAGATATTACGATTTTGATGACAATTCTATGTTACAATTTATTTGCAACTGCACATACATGTATGTTGCACTTGTTGCAACTTTTCCTCTTCTCTACACCTCTTTATCTGCTTTGTATTTCCTTCTTTTTCTGCACCCTTGTTCTCTGCATCTACTACTTACACAACAACATATCCTATCTTCTATAATGCACCAATTTGAATGAGCAAAACCCAAACAAAAAGAGAAAAACATAATCAAGGGGTTTTACATTATAGGTGCAGTAAGATAGAACATTCTCTGTTTTACTCACAGCATGTACACCCAAATCATATTTTCTATTTTTGTTTGGGTTCAACTTATTCAGGCTTAGTACATTTTCTCTCTACAACTTCACTCTCCACACTCTGTTGCTACTAACCCTATTTTTTCTCTTCTACACTTACAACTAACTCTCTGTGATTTTTTTCAAATTTTTTAGTGACCACCGTACAAAGGTCCTTAGTTTCTCTTTCAGACGGACATCTCCATCTATTTTGTTTGGATGAGGAAGGGGCATGTTACTTGAGACCTGTAAAATACATACATTTGCATCTCCTGTTCCTTTCAATTTGACTCCATGTACAATAGATAGTGAGTGAATCTGCCCAATGCCTGCAACAACACCATCATGTAGATCAAACACCTAAACTGTATCCCTTTCTTAGAGTTTATCAATAAATGTTTGCAAAAGAAAAAAAATACACATTATATTGAGATATAAAACACACATTATTATTTTTTTGAAAGTTGTATGTAATGTCTTATGTCTTGAAACAAATTATTTTTTATATGTGCTTTTATAAAACACTCTATTACAACTAAGCTCTAAGCTTCCATATGTAAGTTATATGTTCTCCCTTAATTCCATAATCTATGTATACTAGCTAATTACACTTCACTACTATTATAATTCCCAACTTCGATCAAATAGGTAATGATTACTCTTATTTACATAATAAAACAACCATTACTTACTTGAATAGTACTTACTTATCTGTGGTTTCATAGCACTCACCTTGAGTTCAACATGACTACCACTATGAATATCATGTGCATGCTCGTTGAGTTCATCATCATAACCACTATCAACGTCATTGTAGACATTAAGTTGTATAGCTTTGCAGATAGTTCTATTGACAAGGCCTTTTTCTTTTTGTCCTTCTTTCATATAATTGCTTTGCATCATGTGGTTTAATCATTATGAAAAAATTAACATAAGTCAAGTAAAGAATGCAAAAATTATAAATTTTTGTCCAAAAGAACATTTTAAGCATGAAGAATGAAAAAACATTGGGATGGATAATTGACAACAATTATATTAATTACCTCAACTTGAAGACAACTAAGATGATTTTGTTGCACATTCTTGTCCACTTCATCACTATCAATATCGATAGCTATGTTGACACCATGAAAGATTTTTTTTTTCCTATTGCTTTAAAAAAAATTCTCTGCATGTGGTTTAACCATCGTGCAAAAAATATACAAAGCATTCAATAGTCAAGTAAAGAATGCAAGCTATAAATTTTTCCAAAAGAACATTTTCTAGATCACTCCAACAATAAAGAAACTGGGTTGGATTCTCCTACGCTCAAATTTCAATAATCAACATATTAAGAGGCATTTGTATATAGAACTTCCAAACAAGAAGAAATGAGATCAATTGAGCCTCTTATCTCATCTGAATCCATGGATTTATGCTCACTCCATGTAGAAACCATAGGGTTAACGATTTCAACCAACTGTGTAACTTGCTGACCGAGACCTAATATGCAACTCATTACCTTTTGGTACCATAGTTCATATGAGTTGATATGATCTATAGAGGCTCCTATTGGGCATTGAACAAAGGGTTTTGAAATCTTTGTTGATGAACTATATTTCAACTTCATCCTATTCTTAGATTTACTAGCATCTAGTGCTACCATATAATTGACAATATCTTCTGCACCTACTTCTTTGTTACTATTTTCCACCTAAAATACAATGTCAATTTCAAACTATAGTTAGTTCAATAAAAAATAAAAATAAATAATATAATGTAAATTAAACCAAAAATCCATACACTTATTGCAATTTTTTTATTTTCGCACGCAACCCGCCTCGGCCAAATTTATATCCAGCCTCACATTATCTCTTGCTCTCTTTCCTTTGTTACTCCTTACCAAATATTCTTTGGAATGCATAATTTCTCTCAATGCCTCCCACTCTTTGAGAGATAGATTGGAGTTGAACCTCTCTTTTCCCAACATGATTTTTTTTTTGCAACTGTATCTATAATTGTTCATCAAAACTCTCATCCTTTGCTTGTAATATTTTCTAGAGATTTTTCCACTAGTAGTCTCAAAAGAATTTTCCATTTTTTGTATAACATTTTCCACAGCTCATGGATCTTGCTCTGCTAAATTTTATTTTCAAATATCCAAATGGGCCCTATATCTTACACCCAACTCGATGGCCCACTTTGTAGCATTTGGCCCAATGGGCTCACCATCTCTCGATACCTCAAACAAGAATAGCTTCTTGCCTTATAATTTTCTTTTTTTTTGTATTCCTCTCAATAGATCTGTATAAATCTTGAATCAATCTTTGTCTTTTGATAAAATAATATGCCTCTTCTATTAAATTACCACTACCGGTATTTCTAGCTAATCCACTAGTTCCATCAAAAGTTTTAGATGCAATAAGTGCACTCTAAGGTATAGTAGATGCAAGCGGTCTCTCTTCATGACTTTAATTAACTGGAACTTCATGCTCCTTGGCCACATCAAGTGTGGAATAGTAGGTAGATCAGTATCGGTCTCTGAGGATTCCACATTATTAAACACATCCTTTAATGTTGAAAAAAGCATCTGTAGACCTATTGTTCCTTTGCCTTGATGTTTTTCAATAATCTCTCTTAGATTTAGTCCTAAGAGATCATCACAACGTTGCACATCACCATGTGCTATATCAGGTCGCACATCACCATGTGCTATATTAGGCTACACATCACCATGTGCTATATTAGGCTACACATCACCATGTGCTATAACAGGCTACACATCATCACAACTATCATTTTCACCAACTGCATTTGTTGAAACACAAAAGCGTTGGCTTCTACGAGATGACGACACTATATCCTTTTTCCTTTTGTTTTTTCTCCACATTTTCTTTGCACTCTTTTTGTTGCCTATAAAACAAAAAAAATATCATATTATGTTTTATATACATAAATCTCTTACATATAAAATTTGATTAAACACTATTAAACAAATATTATACTACTTAGTGGATTTACAACTTTCCTTTTCAAACCAAGACTCAAAAAATATTCATTATTCTTGCTCACTTTTTTAGTATGCATGCTCATATTCTGTCTCTGGAATTTAAACATTATGATCACTATCATCTGATTTGCGCCTTACAGTCCTTGTCTTCATTTGTTGAAGTCCAAATAAACAATAATGCATAAATCAACAACTTGAATCAGTAAAAATTTATTGAATTCATAAGTTGATAATTGTAGACTTTCCAACCCGCTAATAACTGCAAATGAAAACTTAAAATAGAATTCAATTTACCGATTAAAAAGAATTTGTAGTAAAAAACCAAGAAGATGTTTACAATTACAGGTATCACACAAATTTTCCTTAGGGATATATTCACAAGAGAAGAACTCATAAAAATATAACACAAGTAGGATGAAGGAAAAACATAGTCTAGTTCATCATGAGGTGTGTCAGAACCTTAAAATTTTGTCTAGTTCCATCATCATAATTAACCTTGAACTCCATGACCTGAGCCTTGAACCTTATATTTCTTTTTATGTTTTAATGAAAATATAAATTTTTTAGGTCTAACTGACATTGAAATACCTATACAAAGCCAAAAATTCATCATATATATAATTAAGAAAAACCATGTCCATCTAAAAAAATTCCAAATCTATTAGTAGTCTCTTACCGCAATCCCACAACACTAATCTGAACCCTTGGCGGGTTGATGGTGTGTGACAGACAACATGAAGATGTTTACCACCATACTATGGAAGTATTATGATGAGGACACAGTTGGGCAGTATGAGAGAATTTAAATACATCATAAACCACCATACTGCAAGAAGGAAAAAATGAAAGGTGTGGGATAGCGTGGAATAACCCACCATGCTGCGAAGAAGATCATAAAGGCATGTGGTATGGTGGTAATCGCTATACCATAGAAGGATGTGACAAAGCATGCGGTATGATGGTAACCATTAATGTAAACTGTAGTACTGTGGGTTAAACAAGTCAAGATTATGGTATAGAGGAAAGGATCCCACTACCCCATAGTGAAATGCAAATAAGCATGTGGTATAGCGGTTTATACCCCTCTATCCCATGGAAGTTATAGAAAGTGGTGGTGATAAAATAGTATTAAATGGATGAATCACATCAGCTATCCAATCTTGTAAAATTAATGGTGCATGTTCAAACTCAAACTACGAGCAAAATATTTAGTGTAAGATTGATATTAATGTTGACATGACTGAGCTCATAATCCATTAAACCAAGAATTTGACATTCTCTTTGCACTCATTTGCAAAAATTATCATGCGGGGAGCTGGGAGTTTGAGGAGGTTAAGCTTTGCAACCATTGTAACTAAGGGAAGTGCACAAAAATCTTGTGAATTAAGTTTTACGAGTATACGATTGTTGGGAATTCTGCATTTCAGAAGTATAGGAGAAGTAAGATAGTTAAACTGTGAATTAAGTTTTACGAGTACAAGATTGTTTGGAATTTTGTATTTCAGATACACTAGGAGAAGTAAGATAGTTAAACATCATGCCACCCAAGAAGAAATAACCTCAAACTAAAAATGAAGAATCTAAGGTTAAAAAGAGGTCCTTACACCAATCTATCATGGATATACTATCTGAATCAATTGAGAGAATATTTGAGAATGTTTTTAATGATGTGGCTCACGGTTGTAGAGATTCCCTTATCCCTATCTCCGAGTGGGAACTGTTCTAGTACTTTTATGAAAAAAGGGAGGGCAAGATTCTAGTGTCAAATCCATGGGAATTAGATTTGGCCAAGTTAATTGTCCCAAATGTTGTTATAGATGTAGAATTCATCAGAGTATTGTCTCAAAGTTATCATCTTGCTACTAGGTCTGCGAGATTTACAAATGGTTCACCATTAGTTGTGTTAACTAAAGCAGCCATCATTGAATCTTTTGACCTAAATAAACAATCCCTAACTAAAATTGAATTGCAAAGAAGTAAAGAAGAATATACTAGATTGAGGGAAACCCATAGAAGTGATGAAGTCCCTATTTACATGAAAAGGGGTGTGAAAAACAAGGTGATTCCTATATCCCCTTCTACTACCAAACCATTTGAAGTCTTAGATTTCCAATTCTATTTCAAGAAAATCTACTTTTCTCTCTATCAAGTACTTGAGATAGATGCAGAAGAGAAAATTCCCGTTAGTTTAATGATGATGGCTATGAGGATCCAAAACCATGAGATGAACATTAAATATGATTTTGCGTCATATATTGAGAAAGCATTTCTGTAAATCAGGGAAAAGAGAGCCCCCATAACATTTAGGCAATAATTTTTGCTATGCCACTTGATATTATACCATAATAAAGATAGATGGAGCAAAATGATGTGTTTGGGTTAGATTGACAAGTAGGGGAATTTTCTGCCAGTGAAACTATGGTGTTATATGGGACAACAAATGTAAGAATTCAAATTATGTGATATTCCATGATGAGTTTGTGTACAAAATTATGTGAGTTCTTGGCCACCAACCACCAAGACTACACACACTTGTGCTACAATTGTTAAGAACTTTGGCTTTGAAACTTGAGCAAGGCCATACTCATAACTTTGGTGATTGGTTTTTTCTACTAGATACCACAATAATCAGGATTTATGGATGCCCATAGGCCCCACATATATTGCCAAAGTTTTTTTTCCCTTCGATTAGCATTTTTAGAGTTCATGTGGCAGATTCTATGGATGGAAAAGGATGTCATGAGTAAACAAAGGAAGGTTACATTTCTACCCAATTTGACAACATGTTGGGAACTATCAATGGGATCTGATACAATTGAAGATTTGTAGAATTATCTAAAATCAAGGTACTCTTTACAATTTGGAAAGGAAAGAGCTTTTGACCTTGAGGGTCACATGAATTTTATAAGACACACCATCCTTACCAAGGCTATGGTTACTCACTAGATTGACTATGAAGAAGATGCAATCAAAAATTGTTTCACTCCTCAACAGGTATATGATAGGAGGAGAAAATGGGAACTTATAAAAAGGCTTGAGGAAGAAAGAAAGATGAAGCACAATTATTTTTTGGGTTATTTCGTAGAGGAAGAATATCCTGTCAAGAGGATTGATATGATAATTGATAGGTTTCATGAATTAATTAAGACTACAACAAATATAGGGAGACTTTCCAAATTGTGTCCCAAAAGGCCAAGTGGTATTGTAATTACAGAAACAAGTCCGAATACTATTTTAGTATGTCATGCTTCTCCAGGACCACCTCTTGAGCAACCACCTTCTAAAAAACAAAATACACAAGAGATAGAGCCACTTGTTTCTTATGAAATAATTGAGGAGGTTGGAGATACATAAGAATTAGTTAATGTGTTAAGACATTTCAAGGATGATGTTGAAGTGTAACAACCTATATTTGAAGCTAAAGCCCACAAGCCTAAAGCTAGAGGGAATATTGAGGTACAAGGAGAAAGATAAATGCATGAGGATGACACAAAAGTTGAAACTTGCAAGTTCTTGGAAGATGATGAATTTATCAAAACCCTTGAATTTAAAGACTTTTGGATTAAGATGAAAATGAGAGTTTTAAGCAAGGGTTGAAATAAATAAGATGGGAGCTGAGAAATCCCAACATGACCAAATAGTAGCCCAAATTTTTAATGAATTAAGGATTGATGATATTGATGTCAACCCAGAAGAGGCTAGACAGATGATTTTGAAAAGTAATATACTTATTGTCCCTGGTTTGAAATTGGGTATGTGCAGGATCATCATGGAAAAAATAGGCCCTTAAGTGGCAATGAAAATTTAGAAAAATCAGAGTTAGGCAACTTGACATAAAAATTTGAATAAGTTATCTATATTATTTAAAAAATATGTAAGAATAGAATCTATGGAAAATTGAATGTAGTTTCTAAACTACTAAGTTTATTTTATTTATTTTTAAGTCTATTTGGTGAAAATTTGAAATTTCAATGCAGTAGTACTTAAATTTCAGGGAAAAAATAAGAAGTAGGTGTTTGTTTGATCACCCTAACCACAATAAAATGATAATATTTTTTTGTAAGATTTTAGATATAAGTAGAGGACTCATGTCCGCATGTGATGCATATTTTTTTGTAATTTTTTTTCCAAGTAAATAATTAATTATATTTTTTACTACAACTTTTTAAAAATATAAAAACTTGTATGTCTAACCACCTTTACTTGGTCAAAACTTCATGAAATTCAATTTTTTAATCCTATAGTATGAAGCATAGAATGTGATGCATGTTTTGGATTCAAAAAATATGATACCATTTGAAAGTTATAGATGTTTTTCAATCAACCTATCAATCAAACTTTAGCTTAATTCTAATAGAAAATGAATAATAATTATTTATTAAATTTTAAAGAATAATTTATATTGTGGAAAGTTGAGAGTCTCCTCTACAAACCCTTTTCGTTTCATCAATTTTGACTAAAAAAGTTGTCAGCCACATGGGCGAAGTCTAGAAAAACAAGGTAAGTTGTCAAACACATTTTTTGTGTTGACTTCTTAGGATTGGCATGTCCAAGCCAAATTCCAAAGGAAGCCCGAGGCTAATCCCTAAGTAATAAATTGTGTCAGAAATATCGGATATTTGATTCAAATCGGATATCCGTTTTGAATCAGATATTCGATTTGGTTTATATATGATTTTTAAAAATGTTATACACTTTATAATATATGATTTAGAAAATGCAATAAATATTTTATAGTTTATTTTAATATATCTAGTTTAGAATATACAATATAGTTTATAATTTAATATATAATACATTATATTATTATGTATAATATTTAAATATTATTTCTATATTTTAGTTAATGTATATATATATTACTAATATATAAAATATTATATAACTAATTAATATTACTAATATATAAAATATTATATAACTAACTAATATTACTAATATATAAAATATTATATACTAACATATAAAATATTTAAATTATATTATCTATTTCCCTCTCTCTCCCTCTTATCTCTCCCTCCTACCCCCTCTCCCTCTCTCAAATCTCTCTCACTCACCCTATGTCTCTCCACTCTACCCTTAGCCCTCTACCCTTAAACCTTTAAATCCTTAAACCCTAAACCCTCTCTATCTCCCTCTCTCCTCTACCCTTAACCCTAAACCATAAACCCCTTAACCCTTGAACCTCTACTCCTCTACTTTAACCCTTTACCAGATATCTCTCTCCCACTCCCTTCCTCTCTCTCTCTCAAGTCTCACCCTCCTCCCCTCTCCCTCTCTTAGGTCTCTCTCTCTCACTCCTATCTCTCTACCCTCTACCCTTTTAACCCTCTACCCTCTATCTCTCTCCCCTCTACCCATAACCCATAACCCTAAACCCTAAACCCTTAAGCCACAAACCCTTAAACCCTCTACCCTCTCTCTCTCTCAAGACTCACCCTTCTACCTCCTCTCCCTCTCTCAGGTCTCTATCTCTCACTTACTCTCTATCTCTCTCCCCTCTACCCTTAACTCTAAACCTTAAAACCTTAACCCTTAAACTCTAAACCCTTAAACCCTCTACCATCTATCTCTCTCCCACTCCCTCCCTCCCTCCCTCTCTCTCAAGTCTCACCCTCCTACTACCTCTCCTTCTCTCAGGTCTATCTCTCACTCACTCCTATCTATGTCCCCTCTACCCTTAACCCTCTACCTTCTACACTCTCCCCTTTATCTCTCTCCCACTCCATCACTATCTCTCTCACTTAATCCCTCTATCTCTCTCCCCTCTACCCATAACCCTAAACCCCAAACCCTCTACTCTCTACCCTCTACCCTCTCTTTCTCTCTCTCAAGTCTCTCCCTCCTACCCCCTCTCCCTCTCTTAGGTCTCTCTCTATCTCTCACTCATTCCCTCTATGTGTCTCCCCTCTACCATTAAACCCTAAACCCTTAACCCTCATACCCTAAACAATTAAACCCCCTACCCTCTACCCTTAACCCTTTCTCCATCTATCTATCAACCACTCCCCCCCCTCTCTCTCTCAAGTCTCTCCGTCCTAGCACCACTCCCTCCCCTCTCTCTCTCGCTGCCTCCCCCCTACCCTCCCTCTCTCAAGTCTCTCTCTCACTCACTCCTAAGTCTCTCCACTCTACCCTTAGCCCTCTACCCTTAACCCTTAAACCCTCTACCCTCTATCTCTCTCTCTCTCTCTCCCTCCTTCCCTCTCTCTCAAGACTCTCCCTCATACCTCCTCTCCCTCTCTTAGGTTTCTCTCACTCACTCACTCCCTCTATCTCTCTCCCCTCTACCTTTAACCCTAAACCCTAAACCCTTAACCATTAAACTCTAAACCCTTAAACCCTCTACCCTCTATCTCTCTCCCACTCCTTCCCTCCCTCCCTCTCTCTCTCAATTCTCATCCTCCTAACCCCTCTCCCACTCTCAAGTATCTCTCTCACTCACTCACTCTATATATGCCCAAATCAGATATTCGATTTATACCACTAAAATCCTACCATTAGAGAGCATTATAAAATTGTTTTATTTAAAAAAAAAATCATATCAGATATAGTCGGATATCCGATTTGTGGGCCATACCAAAACCCCATATGGTGCATTTTTTGCATTCCAATGGACCCTACATTCTTTCTGCAAGCTTTGCAGGTGACAAACGTGTGGTTTTAGATAAGAAGAGACAAAGTTCAACTTTTTGGAGCATCTTGTACTCAAATTTTTCATAAACAATGATTTATCAACATCTTTTATGAGGTACAATGGGGAGCAGTAGTCATCAGAAGCATAAATGTAAGAGAAAGCTTACAAAAGAACAAATTGAAGAATATAGACAAAAAGATAAAGAAGATCATAGGAAGAGAAGACAAGGTATGTTAAATATTGGGGAATCTAAGCCCTATGGTCTTTCAAGTGAAGAGGAAATTGAATATGTACAAGGTGAAAATGTTGAACATGATATTGAAATTGGGAATGAAAATGTTCAAATTGATACTCAAAATGTTCAAGCTAAAAATGTTGGAATTGAAGATATTGAACATGATATTCAAATTGGGAATGAAAATATTGAAATTGATAATGAAAATGTTGAAGGTAAAAATGTTGGATTTGAAGATGTTGAATATGATATTGAAATTGGGAATGAAATTATTCAAATTGAAGGTGAAAATGTTGGAATTGAAGATGTTGAACATAATATTGAACTAAGTGTAAATTATGTTTCACCAGATTACATGAGAAATGAAGAACCTTGTTTGGAAGAAAGACATTCCAAATTCAAGACCTTCAAGAACCCCTAAATGGTTACTTGAATTTGATGAGAACATTATAAACAATTTTGAAGGAAAGAGGTCAACACAAATTGTTTGGTTGTGGGCTAGAAGAATTTTCAACCAATATTTTAGTGATAAGACATTGATTGAGCAATGCCAAATTTTTGTACAATTGCTAAAGATGCAAAAGATGAGACCTTTGCTAGCCAAATTGAAGATTTGTGTAAACAAGAAGACCAAAAAAAAATCTATTATTGTCAAAAATATTTTTAATGCTCTCAAGTCTATTGGAAAATATAACAAGGAAAATGATAAGAGAGATGCTTGAAGAGTCATTACAACCACCCTAGTAAGCCATCAATTGAAAAATGATCGCTTTATGAGACAAACTTGTATTGATTTTGACATAAATTGTATTACTTTGGATAGAGCACTTGCAAGAAGAGAAAGAATAGATGATCCTCTTCAAAATGATACATGGTATTTTTTCGGGAGGCTTCCACGTGTTGATAAGAAGCTAACTGATAATGTAAAGTAGGTAATTCAACAATTTTTGCATGATAACTCTAGAGTATCACCCAATGCAAAGGATGTTTTAAAGTTAAGAATTGGCAATCGAGATTGTATACCACATCCTAAACATTTCTTGGAATCAAGCCAAAAAATTTTGTTCAAATTTTTTATTGAAACACATCCAAATATGGAAATCTCGCAAAGGAATTTTGGAGGTTTGAAGCCATTTTATTGTGTGCCTCTTAAAATTCATAATACTTGTTGTAAATACCATGTGGAGTTTTCAATGTACCATGAACTATTATGATATATCCATTATACTTTGCATACTAATGAAATGTTGCAGGAGTGTGGTGCAATGCATCTTCCAAATTCATCAAGAGACTTTCTATATCTTTTTTTATGTTTTAGAGATGATGGTTGCTTTTTCTATAGAAATGATTGTTTAAATGCAAAGTGCTCACAATGTGGTGGCTTGTCAAAGTTTGTTCAATGTTTTCATGAGAGTTTTGAACATGAATTTGGAAAGATGCTTGTTGAGAAAAAGAGATATGAGATAGTCAAATATACTTTGCAGAGTGGAGGTGAAGGTTCTAGATGTGAGTTGGTTTCAAAAGAATGCAGTGTTGCTGATTTTATTTCAGATTTTAAGGACAATCTTTTCTACAAGTATGCAAGGCATAGTCATAGGTCTCAGTGGTTGGATCAACAATTTAGGATGTGGAAGGACTCTTTTCCAATTGGCACTATTATATCAGTGGTTGATTTTGTAGAAAAATACACATTGCAACCACAAAATGAGGTACAATCTCAGTATTACAATTCCATTCAGATTGCTATTTTTGTCCACATAACATTTAGACATGCACTTGATAGTACAGAGGAGGATAGAAAGATAATCAGAGAGTATCATTTTTATATGAGTCATGATAGATCTCACTTGTTTGAGTATGTCCAACATTGTTTTGAGAATTTTTTTGAGTTCTTGCAAGAGCATGATATAGCACTGGGCTGGCATCTAATTTGGTTAGATAATTGCACAGGTCAATTCAAGAATGCTTGTATGTTTTACTGGTTGAGTAGAATGCATGTAGAGAGGGGTCTACCTCATATTTGGAGTTTTTTTTAAGCTAGAAATGGGAAAGGGGAGCATGATGGAGCAGGTGCATGCGTAAAGAAAGCTCTAGTTAAGGAGCAATTGAAGATTTCAGGAGAAAAATTCAGCGATGCACATTCTACAGTTGATTGGTGTAGTTTAGCATTGTCACAGGGAGGGACACTTGATTCAACAGTGCAAAAATTCTTTTGGTTTGTTGAGGAGGGTACAGTGGGAGGCAGATTGGATTGTCATACAATCAAAGATTCTTCAAAGATTCATTCATTTCAAAGCTTAGATGTAGGCACATGGACCTTTTGGACATGAGAGTTGGCTTGTTTTTGTCAGAGTTGTATTCAGTGCAAGTGGGATCAATGCGAGTCAAGTGAGTGGGTGGATACATGGGTACCTTAGTATCTAACTCTTTTATCTCAAACAATATCCATGACAAATGACACAATGGAAAGTTTAGTTGATTATGAAATGCTTTCAGATCTACTACAACTAGGACATATTTTTGCAGTTGTTGCATCGCAGGGGAATGAAGAGAGATTAGACTATTGGTTGGCTCGATGTGTGCAGGTAAAGCATAAGCTAACACAATTGATGGAAGATGATGATGGTTTCGTGTATCCTACAGGTTTAGTTGTGGTTGCAGGAACTTGGTTGCGAACATACATGATTAGAAAGAATGACATACCTACGTTTGAAGGCTACGAGAAACACAAACATTCTCATGTATTTGCACCTTGTTATAGCAACAAATGTTAAGTTGTTGAATCATCATGCTAGACCAAAGAAAAAACAACTATGGACACTTAGTAATGCTAATCATGAAGCAATATTGGATACTCTTAAGCAAAGAGATTACCCTTCAGGCACACTTGAATAGCATTTTCAAGAATGGAAGGAAGAATACTTATGTTCATTATGATTAAGTTCATTATTGTTCCTTATTTAATACTGATCTTTTATATACTATTGCAATGTAGGTGTCTTTAATAGTGATATTTTGTAAGCACTTTTGCAATATTTTTGGCAAGATCAATCATGGACCTGCTACAACAATAGCTAGCTTTGATCCTTTTGAAGAGGTATATGACAGATTAGAAAAATATAGATTGGTTATTATAAGCGTCTTTTATAGTTTGCATCACCAACTCATCATCATTCAAGTTGTTTAGATTAATATAGATTTGTTAGTCTAAGCATCTTTTCTATTGTGACAATATAGATTTCTCATTTTCCCACTTTTGCGATATTCCTGGCATGATTGATCATGGACCTGCTGCAATAATAGGAAGCTCTGATCCTTTCAGAGAGGTATGTGACATATTACAACAATATAGATTGTTTATTTTAAGCGTCTTTTATAGTTTGCATTACCATCTCATCATATTTTGTGTCATTTAGAATAATATAGATTGGTTATTCTAAGCATCTTTAATAGTTTGCATCACCAATTCATCATCATTCAAGTTGTTTAGATTAATATACATTTGTTATTCTAAGCATATTTTCTATTGTGACATATAGATTTCTCATTTTCCCACTTTTGCGATATTCTTGGCACGATTGATCATGGACCTGCTGTAACAATAGCCAGCTTTGATCCTTTTGGAGAGGTATGCAACAAATTACAACAATATAGGTTGGTTATTCTAAGAATCTTTTATAGTTTGCATTACCATCTCATCATATTTTGTGTCATTTAGAATAATATAGATTGGTTATTCTAATCTACCTTGATGGTTTGTACAGGTGCTTGTCAGTCCATAACATGAACATACTACTATTGTTGAAGACTATGCCCTGAATGCCTCTAATAGGAAAATTTAGTAAAATTTTAATTCTTAAATTGGAAACAATGTAAAATGGTCATAATTGTGTATGGGCATAATCTATACCCAGTGATGTTTTTTGAAACATGGGTCAAATGTTTGGCATTGTATAAAGGGTATGTTTAAAATGTAAAGGGGTATGTATTTTGGAGACTCATAGGTTTTGTAAAGGGTTTTATTTTTGTACTTAATCAAGCTACAACCGAAGGTTTTCTTCCTGGTTCTTTCCTGTTGGTATGCTCGTTTGAACTAGGTTTTGTAATATCTCTCATTTATATATAATAAATTATAGTGGCTTGAAACTTTTTCTCCTCAAATCCAACTTGGGTGCAACTTCATTTTTATCAACTTTCATGTAGAAACGTTATTACATGTCTTGAATTTATTCTGACTTCTTAATAGAGGGTTTCTTTATTCATTTTGTGCCTCAAAACTCAGACTTTCTTTAGACGGGTTCCTGAATACGGGAATAAGAGTTTTGCATTTTTAATGGCTTGAATCTCATCCCACCTACTGTGTGCCAATGTGAATAGGTGGGATGAGTTGGTAGGGATTAGGAAATGATATTTCAAGAGTGGAAGGCATGGAGAACTGGGTTTTGAAATAAAATGAAGAGTTAAAGGTCTAAAAATGGTGGTTTTTTTTCACTTGAAAATAGAGTTTTTACCCTAGGGTTTGCAAAAATATCTGAGATACAAGAATTTTCTTTGTTTTCTAAGAATATTGGGGCCTAAATAAAGGTTTCTAAGGTGGTGGCAGAGTCTGAAAGGTTGTGGAAGTGCTACATCCAATATACCCTCAAGAATTACACTAAAAACATTGGGTTTTATGATTTGATGGTTACAGGTCTGTACAAATGGAATCCAATTGCAGAATATTTGTTTTCTTGGAAATTTATTTGCTTCCCCAAGGTTTCAGGGGTCTGTGTGGCGTTTGAAGGTATGTTGCTTTGCATTTTTTGGCTAATTAAGTAGCCTTTTCAAGGGTGAATGTATAGGAAGTCAACGCTAGTCTAAAGGATTCTATGTTGTTTCTAATATATGTTATCTAACTTGGATATGGGTGTTTGAATTAGTCATGTGTTGGTCTAGTGTTTTGGAAAATTGTGGAGTAATTGGACAAAAACTAGTTTCTCACTATTACAAGGGTTTAAGGGGGTTAAAGAGGGAAATGTGTATTTAGTTGCTTGTCAAGTTTTAAGCGAGTTTTGGACTATCCAAAGAGGTCAGAATAATCTTGTTAGATGCCTCAAATAGGCAGGTTGCAAAGAGTTTGTGATTGTGCCCTTGTGTCTGCATCAAATTTTCACCTAATTTCACTCGGTCCAATGTAGCTTGGAGTCATTTGGTGTATTTGGCTGCAAAAGAGGATCATCCCTAGTGTAAACATACCCATCCAGACATGTTGGAAAATTTCATTTGGTCGTATGAGTTGCGGAATAAAAATTGCACCACTTTGCAACTTTACACTACTTGCATTAGACAACTTTTCCCTCCACTAAAAAGTCATCGCCATAGGAAAGCACCTCTGAGATAGCAAAAAATGAGAAAGGTTTTTGTAGATGGTCCCAACACAATCCCATAGCCTTAGACGAAGAGTCTGTAAACATCATGGTCTTTGAGTAATAGCCCTTCAAAGATTGTTGTCTTTTAACACTTTGGACTCTTAAGGGAAATCATTGGTCCAATGTAGCTCAGAGTGATTCAGCATATTTGGGTGCAAAAGAGGACCATCCCTAGTGTAAACGTACTCATCCAGACCTGTTGGAACAGTCTGTTTGCTTGTACAAGTTGCGGAATGAAAGTTGCACCACTTTGCAACTTTACACTGCTTGCATCTGGCAACTTTTCCCTCCACTGAAAAGTCATCACCACAGGAAAACACCTCTGAGATAGCAAAAAATGAGAGAGATTTTTGTAGATGGTCCCAACATGATCCCATATCCTTGGATGGAGAGTCTATAAGCATCATGGTCTCTGAGAAATAGCCCTTCAAAGATTGTTGTCTTTTAGCACTTTGGACTCTTAAGGGAAATCGTTAGTCCAATGTAGCTCGAAGTGATTCGACATATTTGGGTGCAAAAGAGGACCATCCCTAGCATAAACGTACCCATCCAGATGTGCTGGAACAGTCTGTTTGGTCGTACGAGTTGGGGAATGAAAGTTGCACCACTTTGCAACTTTACACTGCTTGCATCATGCAACTTTTCCATCCACTGAAAAGTCATCACCACAGGAAAACGCCTCCGAGATAGAAAAAAATGAGAGAGGTTTTTGTAGATGGCCCAACACGATCCCATAGCCTCAAATGGAGAGTCTATAAGCATCACGGTCTTCGAGAAATAGCCCTTCAAAGATTGTTGCCTTTTAGCACTTTGGACTCTTAAGGGAAATTGTCGGTCCAATGTAGCTCAGAGTGATTTGACATATTTGGGTACAAAAGAGTACCATCCCTAGCATAAATATACCCATCCGACGTGTTGGAATAATTTGTTTGGTCGTACGAGTTGCAGAATGAAATTTGCACCACTTTGCAACTTTACACTGCTTGCATTTGATAACTTTTCCCTCCACTGAAAATTCATCACCACAAGAAAACGCCTCCGAGATAGCAAAAAATGAGAGGTTTTGTAGATGGTCCCAACATGATCCCATAGCCTCAGACAGAGAGTCTGTAAGCATCGCGGTTTTCAAGAAATAGCCCTTCAAAGATTGCTGCCTTTTAACACTTTAGACTCTTAAGGGAAATCGTTGGTCCAATGTAGCTCGGAGTGATTCGGTGTATTTGGGTGCAAAAGAGGACCATCCCTAGTGTAAAAATACCCATCCGATGTGTTGGAACAGTTTGTTTGGTCGTACGAGTTGCAGAATGGAAGTTGCACCACTTTGCAACTTTACACTGCTTGCATCGCAACTTTTCCCTCCACTGAAAATTCATCACCATAGGAAAACACCTCCGAGATAGCAAAAACCGAGAGAGGTTTTTGTAGATGGTCCCAACACGATCACATAGCCTCAGATAGAGAGTTTGTAAGCATCACAGTCTCCAAGAAATATCCCTTCAAAGATTGCTACCTTTTAGCACTTTGGACTCTTAAGGGAAACTAGTGGGCAACATAGTTAACTTCACAAACTTGGTTTGAAGTAATTTCATTCTTTTTTGTGCATTTAAAATGGAGTTTTAAGCTTTCCACCCTAAAATTGACCTCTAAATAACTTCAAACACCTTAACTACCTCATTCTTATTCATTTGTTTTGCAAACAAACATTTTCATTCCAAGAGGCAGATCTTTCATTTTTGCTTGTTGGATTGAAAGCCGACCATGACACAACTTTCTTTATTCAAAAATTGTTCAACATCATTGAACTAAGAATTTATCACACATTTGTAGAGAAATAGAGGAGTAATACAAACTAAAACACATTACACTTTGGTTCTCATTGACTTGATGTACTCTTCAACATCCCTCTTCTCTAAAAGCGACCTCTAAATCACTTCAAACACCTTAACTACCCTAAAACCGACCTCTAAATCACTTCAAACACCTTAACTACCTCATTCTTATTCATTTGTTTTGCAAAAAAAATTCATTCCAAGAGGCTGAGCTTTCATTTTTGCTTTCAAAGAAAAATCTTCCTATGCCACTGTTACACTGCACAGGTAAACCAGGTTTTGTATTGTGGACCTATATTAAGCTACTACTCTCAAGACCAATGTAACAATGATACAAAATAACATTTGAGATTGCAAGAAGACATCAAAATGGCTAGTGTACTAAAATAATTCTTATGATTTTTGAAGAATTCTAATAACTCTACTCAGTTGTCTTATTTTTTCAATATCATACAAATTGAACCCTGGCATCAATAGACTCTATATATCAAGCTACCACAATTCAAGTTTCAACGATGAATATTTATCATGCATGTTTTAAATGATATTCAAGTTTATGGTGGTTTTTTTGTTTATATGATGTTATGTGATATTCTAGTTGTAATTCATGCATCTAGCCTGCACATCTATATATATATACATTATTTTTACATATTTTCTCCATTGTTCGGCCCCTACATTGCAAGTAAATTGCTGCATAGTGTGTGGAATGAGGGGGAAATAGGCCTAAAACCCCTTTAAAGTTTGTTTGAGTGCATTTAAAATGAAGTTTTAAGCCTTGCACCCTAAAAGTGACCTCTAAATAACTTGAAACACCTTAACTACCTCATTCTTATTCATTTTTTTTGCAAACAAGAATTTTCATTCCAAGAGGCTGAGCTTTCATTTTTGCTTGTTGGATTGAATGTGGACCGTGACACAAATTTCTTTTTCCAAAAATTATTCAGCATCATTGAACTAAGAATTTATCACACTTCTATAGAGAAACAAAGGATTACTACAAACTAAAACACATTACACTTTGGTTCTCACTGACTTGATGTACTCTCCAACATCTCTCTTCTCTCACGTGGAGAGTTAGAACTGCTTGGCCATGCCTTTGCATCATTAGGGAAGTTTTTCTCTTTTTGACAATGTCAAAAGCATGGCTGCATACAGATTAGGAAAAAGACCTTTTCTTTTAGATTAGCAATGCATGGAAGATTCAAAAAGTATCCTTAATATTACAAAAAGGTATGTGTTTACACACTTCAAATGTGCAATCACTCTCAAGACCAATGTAACAATGATACAAAATAACATTTGAGATTGAAAGAAGACATCAAAATGGCTAGTGTACTAAAATAATTCTTATAATTTTTGAAGAATGCTAATAACTCTACTCAGTTGGCTTCTTTTTTCAATATCATACAAATTGAACCCTACCATCAATTGACTTTGTATATCAAGCTACCACAATTCAAGTTTCAACGATGAATATTTATCATGCATGTTTTAAATGACATTCAAGTTTATAGTGTTTTTTTTGTTTATACGATTTTATGTGATATTCTAGTTGTAATTCATGCTTCTAGGCTGTATATATATATATATATATATATATATATATATATATATATATATATATATATATATATATATATATATATATATATATACATGTTTTCTCCATTGTTAAATACTTTGCAAGTAAATGGCTATAGCATGTGGAATGAGGGCAGCAGGGCTTGAGACCCTTTAAAGTTTGTTTGAGTGCTTTCTTTTCATTTTTTGTGAGTTTTGTGCCAAGTTTCCTCAAAGAAATGTGGTCTCATAGAATTCCATGACAAGCTAATGCAATTGATAGCTTCTCCTAGTTATTAGTTATGTAATGTGAAGTAATTGCATAACTGTTAGGTTGACTTTGTAAAAACTATATTGTTATTGAAATTTTTTCATCTATCAACATCTAGTTGTTACTTATGGAATGTGAAGTAATGCTTTGAGTTTGAAAGATGTGCAATGCAATGTAATCAACAATATGAATATAAACTACATAATATTTAACCATTCTTTTTATGCTATTGTACATTGATATTTAACCATTGCTCACTTGATTAAATTTTCAAAGAGTTTAATCATGCACATGAGGAGGAAATTAAATTTTGATTGTCAACTTCTATATATCAAATTATCCAATAATCAAGTGTATGTCCATATACAAAAATGACATCAACGCCAACTCAAAAAAAGTTTTACAATATGTGGCATATGCCATCTTAGTATCCATTCAAAATTTACATGCCAAAATGTCTATCTCATCCTAAACTACTGGTGGATCATCAAAATGGATCCTCTTTGAAGCACTCATTGGATCTGAAGGTAGCTGCACAAGAAAAGTCAAACCACAATTGAGATTAGTTATACTATATAATTTAAAATCAAATAATTAACATAAACATCAATATACATTGAATTATAATTGAACTCTAAAATTGAAATCTTGATTACCTAAAATATACATCTCTTCGAAGGGTCAGGAGTCCTAGAATATACCCCTCTCAAAGAACCAACCAAACCAAATTTTGTAACGTCAATCTATATATGTGAACAAAAACATAAAATTGATCCAAGTTAGCATAGAATTGTCAATAATAAGAACATATTTACCAAGCACAAAAAAAAAACACATACCTCTTTAGGATGATCTTTTTCTTTATCTCCTTGAGGTGTTTCGACACCTCCTCCTTGAGGTGTTTCAACACCTCCTCCTTCAAGTGTTCGAATACCTACTCCTTCAGGTGTTGTGACACTTGTCAACAATGCTATATAGCTCACAACTTCCTGTACATAAAAATGACAAATACATATGAAACTACGAATCTATGTCAATGTATGCATAATCAATAAAAAATCTTATAAATCTTAATTCAATCAAATTTGAGTTCAATTACCTTTCCCTTATCTAACATTGTACCTCCATAGTCTGGAGAGTGTCGCACCTCTCTTGCACTAGGTGTTTCCTACAAGTAGAGAATAAGATAAACATATAAGTTAATATATAATTTCATTAATGCCAGTTCAAATGACAAGCAAGTATAGGGTAAAAAAATGTAAATGAGTGAGTGCGAAAATAAATACTGTGTGTGTGTCGAGGCCAAATAAAATGGCCCTAAGGGTGCTATTAGTCACCCGTGTGAGCTCCTCCTCAGATATTAACTATTAAATAGTCCATGTAAATAAATATTAGTACTTGATACTATCTCTTATTAATATTCATTTTAAAAAAAATGGAAGTTATGAATTTACACCTTAAATGTTACATGTGTAACTATTCCAATGTCCACCTCTCTAGCAGGAGAGGACTATGTAGGATGTGCTCCACTCCCCTATGTGTGATCTACTATAATCTCCACATCCTGGATGTCATAATCAAAAGTGTCTAATGGATGCTCAGCGAGCTATACAATAGGACCTAATCATATATGTTGGAACGTATTGCAAATATGTGGTACATAAATATGTGGACCTGAGGATGATGATGCAACAACACTGGATCCATCACCAACATCACCAGAATGTGGCTGAGCTACTAAAGAAGCATGGGAAACCAAAAGACCAGTCAAAGAGTGAATGGCCTGGATAGTCTATGTGGTTGCATCCTCCGTAATATCTAGATTTTGTACTGGAGGTGGCGGAGGAAGGGGAACATCTGGGTGCTTGACTATTCTAACTGTCCTTGGCCTATACTGGGGCATACCTCCACCAACGCCTTGGAAGGTTTTAATGTCAAAGTAATTAACATGATGCCCTAACAAAAACTCAACATATAATTTTTTAATAAAGTAAAAAAGGTACATCAATATTATTGTTGGGTGGTTTATCAAAAACCATACACCAATGATCCCAAAAGTTAGATTCTATGCCCCTATGCGTGCACCATTTTATAGAAAGTTTTGGTTTGTTAACATTAACTAGAAAACCAGTGCTAGGGCTAATAAATAAAGAGGCTATTTAGGCTTTTGTTATTTGGAGATTTTTCACATCATCATAAGACAATCCACATGCATAATATTCCCTCATGGTTTCTCACCACGAATGAAAGGCATTATGTTGGGTGGAGAGGGTTTCTACATTTGTAATTTTTCCTATCAATGTTGTTGACATATGATAATTGAGGGATTTTCTTATAAACATCACAAATCCCCCTCAATTGCTCTAATTTTTCACGAATTAAGTCTTCAATTGATGGCTGCAGAGGTGGTGGAGCATTTGGCATTTCTGCATTTTGATTCTCAGCTGGTGAATTTTCATTCTCAACTGGTGGAATTTGTGCATTCTCATTCTCAGTAGCCATAATGCCTGATTAAAGTTAAAAAATAATTAATCTAATTAAAATTAGACAATATAAATGAAAATATTATAAAAATACCCTAGCTTTTCAAAAAAATTAAAAAAAAAACCTACTTTTTAACAAAAATCTATAAAATTCTCTAATTTTTAATACAAATACATAAGCAACACTATTTTTAAATCAAAATCCATAAAAAACTTTCATTTTTTATCAAAATCCATTCTAAACTCAATTTTTCATAAAAATTCAATCAAAAACCCTATTTTGAAAAAATCCACAAAAAAATTCATTTTTTTATTATCAAAATTCATTCTAAACTCAATTTTTTCATATAAATTCAATCAAAAACCTATTTTGAAAAAATCCACAAAAACATTCTTTTTTATCAAAATCCATTCTAAACTCAATTTTTCATAAAAATTCAATCAAAAACCCTATTTTGAAAAAAAATCCACAAAAAAAATTTGAAATTATCTAAATATAATTCAAAATTTAATTAAAGCAAATAAAAATCTAAAATCTTACCTTTTCAAATCGGATATTGGTGAAATCGGATATCCGTTACGCGAAAAACCTTCTCACTGTGCGCCCACGAGTTGTTGACTATGAAATGATTTTAAAACAACGACATAATTTGTATTTATATAACTTTTACAAATCGGATATCTGATTTGGAAAACTAGGATTGGTGTTTGCTTTAGTGGTGTGTACTGACACCCAAGCCTAAAAAATGTCAACACGGTATTTTTGCGTTTTTGGGTCGATGAAATACATGTTTTTTTCCTCATTGCCACTTTTTGGCCCACCATGATCCTGCACATACCCAATTAAAGAAAATGTTTTTACTTGACCAAGTGAGAACACAGGAGGACCCAATGTTGATTGTTGAGTTTGACTTAGATGAAGGGGTAAGTGGCACAGGGTATAACCCTAAGATTGAAACCTTAGCATTCTGGGCCAAACAAAAGAGTACACAAAAACCACTACTGGATGTAGTGCAAGAAATGAAAGGGACAACTATGGTGAAAATATTAAAGGATACATCTCCTCTAGAAGCTGCAACCATGAAAATGCATTCAGCTATGTTCACCCAAGCTGTAGTTAAGGAGATGGAAGCTAGATTGGGAGAGTACGAAAAGGAAATTTTTTTTAAATGATGAAGTCAATAAATTATTCATGTAAAATGTGAAGTTGAAGGAACAATTGAAAGGAGAAGGCTCCTCACAGAACAAGGAAATAATGTTATACTAGCATCCTCTTGCTCCTCCAGTTGATATAGAAAGTTCTTCTACTGAACAAGTGAGCATTCCTAGACAGGAGATTGAAGAGTTAAAGAAATCCAACAATGAGGGTAAGGAAGGAGTGAATAAACAAATCTGTAATTTTTTAGAGAAGGTCCTCGAGCATAGGATAAATCTAATTGTGGATAAGTTGGAAAGTGTGTATGATTTATATAGCTCACTGACACATGAAATTGATCAAATGAAAGCGCATCTACCCATACTAGATCCCCTTTTTAAGAATTGGCAGCCCATACACCGCACATTGGTAACCTTGTGCAGAATCTTACAGAGGACTATTGAGGCTCTTGCAGCATTAAAACCTATAGAGCAGATAGCCAAAATTGTTATAGAATTCCAATATATGCAAGGAGAGGACCAAAAGATCATAACATGAATAGATTCATTTCATACTCTAAATCAGTGGTTTGTGCCAAAACTATTGAAAGATAATGACCACTTGAAGGACCTCAACGAATGAAAGAGTGAATTTGGCCAGATTGTTCCATAATGAATCACTCACATACAAAAGGATGATGAGTTGAGTCATGACAGGTTCACTTAATCATGGATGGAGTAATAGTGTTGGATACTGGATATGATATTCTAAGTTTATCATGGATGATAGGGTGTTACTAGATAGTTGATGGAAGATTCACCTTGCAAATATATTGAAAATTCAAGAATACAAATGGCCACATGATTATACAATGTATGAATGGGAGCAGAGGTACATGGGTCCTTCCCCCTAAAATAGGCCTTGGGGCTGTGACAATGGAATAACCGCACATTTAGATACATTGATATGGAGAAAGGACCTTGAACAGATCTTCAGTGATCACGAGTGCCTTACGAAGATTAATAGACTATGGTGTCACAAGTGTTGTGGACTTAATTAGTTATCTACTTTCTCTGTTTTATGTTTTAAGAAAAACTAATGTTTAGTCTAGTTTATATGAAGAGGCGTGGATTTTGAAAAGATGCCATATTTTGTAATAGTTTGAAGCTTGTTGCTTCTCTTATAAAAGAGAAACCAAGAGAGAATTTTGATATCATCATCATAGGCATTTATAGAAAAATATATTAGGAGACTTATGTTATATTGTAATATCTATTTGAATCAATCAATGGAAAAGAATATTTAATCTAGTGCTCGAATTCTAGTCTCAATTATTTGTTGATAATACTTTATATGATTGGATTTTTTTTTATGTATTTTAGGCTGGAATATAGGGGTATATTATGAATTGGTATCAATTATTTATTCATAATCATATGCATTGTTGATTGCATTGCATTGCACATCTTTCAAACTCAAAGCATTACTTCACATTGCAATAACTAATAACTAGATGTTGATAGATGACAAAATTTTAATTACAATATAGTTTTTACAAAGTCAACCTAAGCAATTATGCAATTACTTCACATTGCATAACTAATAACTAGGAGCAACTGCCAATTGCGTTTGCTTGCCATGGAATTCCACGAGACCACATTTCTTTGAGGAATTTTTTCAAATAGTTCACTACCTTGTCTATGTTACCACATTTTTCATACATATTGTCTACCAAAGGATTTTATCAAAAATTTCACCGTCTTGTTGCTATGGCTAAAATTCTAAAATAAGTGCTTTCAAACAAGCTATGGATTTTCAGAAAAAATCTATCAAATCATAATAGTAAGCAATAGCATAGACAAGGCAGTGAACTAGTTGAAAAAATGCCTCAAAGAAATGTGGTCTCATGGTGATGGAATGCCATGACAATCCATAACAATTCGCTTGTCATGGAGTTCATCATGGCATTCCATCACCATGAGACCACATTTCTTTGAGGAATTTTTTCCAAAGTTCATTGCCTAGTCTATGCTACCACACTTTTCATACATGTCTACCAAAGCATTTTATCAAACATATCACTACCTTTCTGCTATGGCTAAAAGCCTAAAATAGGTGATTTCAAACAAGCTATGGATGGTTGGAAAAAATATATCAAAGCATAATAGTAAGCAACAAGCTATGGTCTCATGGTTTTTTTTGGCGCGAAAATTAGTGTGATTTTATTTGCATTTTTTTGTAGGTTTTAAATGCATTTTTTGGAAATTTTGTTGTTTGAAATGGGGAAAAATCTTTGTGGTCAGTTTTGTGAATTTTTTAATTGTAGTATTCCCATAGTTAGTGAAAAAGGTAGTGTTCATGAAGGAATGGAAAATATTCATAGAGCCTTTGAATTATACCCATACTATGCAATGGCAATGAATCATTTAGCAAACCATTTTTCTTCACAAGGAAACATTTTCTTGTGGAATAGTTGACTAAGATAACTCTTGTTTTAATTGACCACCCTCTCATGAAATCTCATTCATATTATAATATTGCATGATCTTATCATAGTAAATGTGATTATGACACCACTAGCTACTACTACATGGCATCAGTTAAGGAAAGCCAGAGGCCACAAGATTTTGTGGATAGGTTCAATTGAAGTTGAGAGATCTTAAGAGTTCTCTCTCAAATTTTGAAAAGGTTCTGGAGGTCCACCCTAAGAAGTTTGAGAGCTTAAAAGTTGTAAGCCATATATATGCTCAGCAAGGGCAGGAAGAGAAGGCTTTGGAAATTTTAAGAAATATAACTCACATAGATCCACGTGATTCCCATGCATTTATCAAGATGGGTGAGTTATTAATATCGACAAACCCCAGTGCAACCTTAGATTATCTTAAGACAACAAATTATCTTCTGAAGAAGAGCAGAGAAGAAGTGCCCATTGAATTGTTAAACAACATTGGGGTTCTTCATTTTGAGCGCGATGAACTAGAGATGGCTCAACAAACTTTTATGGAGGCATTAGGAAATGGAATTTGGGTTGAATTCATAAATAAAAGCCCCAATTCCAATTATGTAGTTGTTTATGTGCACTTTAAGGATATGGAATTCTTCCATCGACTAGAAGAAGGTGGTGTTTCACTTGAGTTACCATGGGATAAAGTCACAACACTATTTAATCTTGCTAGGTTGTTTGAACTAAAAAAGAAAATCTTTTATACAGGCCAAAATTGTTCAAGTTTCCTAATTATATGGATGTATATCTACATCTTTCAGTCATGGCTCAGGCTTGGAATGAGATCCAACTAAGCCTAGAATTAATTGGGGATGCACTTAAGGTGGATAAAAACTCATCAAATTCTTTATGTATGCTTGGAAACATGGAACTGAAAACAGATGACTGGCTTAAAGCAAAAGAAACATTAAAGTAGCATGCCAACTTGTCTTGGCTAATGAAGTAAAACAAAAAGCTGATGAAGAATGAAGGATTCAAATGGAAAGGAGAAAGCAAGAGGAAGAACTTCAACGGGTGATGCAATAAGAGGAGTAATGTGAACATGTGAAGGAATTATGGAAGAGTAAGTGTAAGGGAAAGGATGATGATGATGATGAGGCTGGTCAGTCTGAGAAGAAACAAAAGAAGGAAAAGAAGAAAAAGAAGGATAAGGACCACAAGGCTTATGATTCTTATATGGAGGAGCCTGATGATGTCATAGAAGATGAGGAAAATTATATGAGTGATAAGGCACAAGATAATGTAGAAAATTCCCAAGATCTTCTTGTAGCTATAGGTCTAGAAGACTCTGATGATGGCAAGAAAAATTCTCTAGTTTCAACAAAATCACGAAGGGGACATGCATAATCTGATTCTGAAGATGATGAATCATTGCAGAAATAGATTATGAGAGAAGATGATCCATATGATTATGATGTCTAGGCTTTCTGAGCTTTAACCAAACCTAGCTCCTATTTTCCAAAACAAAAATCCCCAAGGCCCATGGGAAATGAATGATGAGCATTTGAGTTTCAACTTGGTTTCATTTCAAAAAGGGGACATTCCATTGTACAATTTTTTTTTAACAATAGAATAATTTATCCACCTTTTTGGGACTTTAAAATAAAAATAGATGAATTAATCTATTTTCAATTATAGGTTCTTTCAATCTAGAATCTAATAGAAAGATAAAGTATAATACATTAAAGGACACAATTTTTTTTCTAAAATAAAGACTAAAATAGGTTGCCCATAAAAAACAAGAAAGAGGAAAAATGAAAGATAACATACATATGATTCATTTAAGGTTTTTGATAAGATCTCATTTAACTATGTCAAATGGATTTGGAAGGGACAAAGCATATTTTATTGACTAAAATTTTGAGGTAGCTTATCCATCGTCATTGTATGCATCATCTTCTCTTGGAATATGTTTCTATAATGCACTAAGCCTAGAATTGATTGGGGATGCACTTAAGGTGGATAAAAACACATCAAATGCTTTATGTATGCTTGGCAACATGGAACTGAAAATAGATGACTGAATTAGAGCAAAAGAAACAATTAAAGGAGCATGCCAACTTTTCTTGGTTGATGAAGCAAAATGAAAAGTTGATGAAGAATGAAGGATTCAGATGGAAAGGAGAAAGAAAGAGGAAGAACATTAGTAGGTGATGCAACAAGAGGATCAATTTGAACATGTGAAGGAATTATGGGAGAGTAAGCATAAGTACAAGGATGATGACAATGATGAGGCTGGTCAATTTGAGAAGAAACAAAAGAAGGAAAAGAAGAAAAAGAAGAAGGATAATGACCACAAGGCTTATGATTCTTATATGGAGGAACTTGATGTTGCCATGGAAGATGAGGAAAATTATATGAGTGATAAGGCACAAGATAATGCAGAAAATGCCCAAGATCTTCTTGCAGATGCAGGTCTGGAAGACGTTGATGATGGCGAGACAAATTCTCCAATTTCAACAAAACCACGAAGGAAAGATGCATACTCTAATTCTGAAGATGGTGAACCATTGGAAAAATAGAGTTTGAGAGAAGATGATCCATATGATGATGATGTCTAGGCTTCCTAAACTTTAGCCAAACCTAGCTCCTATTTTCCAAAATAAAAATCCCCAAGGACCATGGGAAATGAATGATGAAGATTTGAGTTTCAACAGACTAAAATAGAATGCCCATAAAAAAAAGAGGAAAAATGTAAAGATAACATATAGATGATTCATTTGAGGTTTTTGATAGGATCTCATTTAAATATTTCAAATGGATTTGGAGGGGACAATGCATATTTGATTGACCAAAATTTTGAGGTGGCCTATCCATCATCATTGTATGCATCATCTTCTCTTGGAATCTATTGAAACTCAAATGCTCATCATTCATTTCCCATGGGCGTTGGGGATTTTTCTCTTGGAAAATAGGAGATAGGTTTGCTTAAAGATCAGGAAGCCTAGACATTATCATCATATGGATCATCTTCTCTTGGAATCTATTTTTGTAATGGTTCATCATTTTCAGAATCAGAGTATACATGTCTCCTTCATGATTTTGTTGAAACTGGAGAACTTGTCTCGTCATCATTAGAGTCTTCTAGACCTATAGTTGCAAGAAGATCTTGGGAATTTTCTGCATCATCTTGTGCCTTATCACTCATATAATTTTCCTCATCTTCCATGGCAACATCAGGTTCCTCCATATAAGAATTATAAGCCTTGTGGTCGTTATCCTTCTTCTTTTTCTTCTTAGACTAATCAACCTCATCATCGTCATCATCCCTGTCCTTACGCTTACTCTTCCATAATTCCTTCACACGTTCAAATTGCTCCTGTTGTTACATCACCCACTGAAGTTCTTCCTCTTTCTTTCGCCTTTCCATTTGAATCCTTCGTTATTCATCAACTTTTCATTTTGCTTCATCAACTAAGACAAGTTGGCATGCTAATTTAATTGTTTCTTTTTCTTTAAGCTAGTTAGTTGTTTTCAGTTCCATGTTGCTAAGCATACATAAAGCTCATTTGAAGAGTTTTTATCCACCTTAAGTGAATCCCCAATCAATTCTAGGCTTGGTGAATAGAAGAAATAGATTGCAAGAGAAGATGATGCATACAATGGCAATGGATAAGCTACCTCAAAATTTTAGTCAATAAAATATGCTTTGTCCCTTCCAAATCTATTTGACATAGCTAAATGAGATCTTATCAAAAACCTCAAATGAATCATATGTAAGTTATCTTTTCATTTTCCCTCTTTCTTTTTTTTCATGGGCAACCTATTTTAGTCTTTATTTTAGAACATTTTTTGCATCCTTCAATGTATTATGCTTTATCTTTCTATCATATTCTAGATTAAAAGAACCTATAATTGAAAATGGATTAATTCATCTATTTTTTATTTTACAGTCCCAAATAGGTGGATTAAATTATTATGTTGTTAAACAATTCTTGTACAATGTAATGTCCCCTTTTCGAAATGAAACCGAGTTGAAACTCAAATGCTCATCGTTCATTTCCCATGGGCCTTGGGGATTTTTCTCTTAGAAAATAGGAGTATAATAATAAATCAAGAGGATCTTAATGTCATAAAAGGGGCCACTTAAGTGTTGGAACAGAGACCAGGAAATGTTTATGCTACAAATGTGGCAACTATTGTTCTAGTTGAAAGGGGTCAATTTGATATTACAAAGGAAATTTTTACATAGTTACAAGAAGCTGTTGCAGGAAACATCTTTGTTCAGATGCCTGATGTGTGGGTAAATCTAGCACATGTTTAATTTGCACAAGGATAGTTTACACTTTCAGTGAAATTTTTTATGCTACAAATGGGGTAGCCATTGTAAAGTGTTGGCATGAAGACTAGGAAATGTTTATGCTACATATGGGGTAGTCATTGTGCTAGTTGAAAGGGGTCAATTTAATATTGCAAAGGAAATATTTACATAGGTACAAGAAGCTGCTACATGAAACATCTTTGTTTAGATGCTTGGTGTGTGGGTAAATCTAGGAAATGCTTACTTTGCACAAGGACAGTTTGCGCTTGTAGTGAAAATTTATCAAAATTGTTTGAGGAAAATTCTATTTTGGCACTGACACCCAAATTTTATTATATTTAGCTCAAACACATTATGAAGCAGAACAAAGGTAAGATTGTAAAAGAACATTATTAAGATCAGTAGAACATTATTAAGAGGAGTAGATTGTAATGAGTGTTTCAATTTTGTGTTTAATGTAATGAGGGTTTCAAATTACCTCTGAATTCATTGTAGAGGGCGTCCCCAAATTTTATTTCACTATAGAGGGCCTCGATGAACTCAAATTCATTGTAGAAAACTCTAAATTCCTTGCCCTTGCCCACCTTTTCAGAAGTCTCCAGGTCCTCTTCGAATCCTTATCGCCCATGCAAGTAGCTTCTATAACTGATCAAAACAACTCATGCTAGGCTAACAAATGAAGCAAGGTCAAGTGAGATAGATGAATTTGCAATGAACAAGATGAATGAATTTGCAATGAAAGTGAATAATCGTTCCAATACATCATGCACATGAATACATCGCGCCAATAATTGGTCAAATTTTTTTTCAAAAAAATTGTCTAATTTGGATTTGATGACTAACTATTTAGTCAATTTTATTTGTGTGACTAAATAATTTTTTAGTCAATGACTAAATTAGTCATTTATTTACTCATTTATAACTTTGAGTTACAAAAAATGAGTAGAATTTAGTCATTTTTAGTTGTTGTGACTAAAAGTTTTATTTGCTAAATTCTACTAGTGAGTAGAGGAGTAGAAACTATAGAGGATTGCTTAAGGAAGTAGCTTATTTCAAGATACAAAATATCCCACCTAGTGGGAGAAACATAGATGCAATTAACCACAAAATACTACAATCCAAATTACAATAATTTTCATTTTTGCAATACCAATGAAGCCTAGAGAGAAGTCTGGTAGGGAATTAAAACCAAATTTTTCCAAGTTAAAGAGCAAACCCTCTAAATGTGCAATCGGTAGTCAAGATTAAAAAGATAGAGTGATGTGTCTGAAGTTGCGATGAAAGGCAAGATTTAAAGCAAAGAGAACCACTTTTGGGCCAACCCCAAAGAGACCCAGAAACACCGAGAGGCCTGCAAGATTAGACAAAACCAGAGAAGCTGCCAAGGAGAACCACTTTTGGGCCAACCCCAAAGAGACCCAGAAACACCGAGAAGCCTACAAGATTAGACAAAACTAGAGAAGCTACCAAAACCCTAAAAATTGAGTAGTCACTATAGAATGTAAAACCTTTACCATGTGCAAAATATAGCCAAAAAAAAGCACAAATGAAAAAGAAAAAATCCCCAAGATAAATTATAGCTCAAGAGACATTTCCTCAGAGGTTGCAATATCCATAGGTGGAAAAAAGAAGGGCTATGCATGTGGCTCGATGAGAGCATGATGAATGAGAAAATGAACAACTTTGTAGAGCTCATAAATTGGGTCACAAACTGAATTACCATGGTGAGGCTTGAGATCAAGAAGGAAAAATCTAAATTCTCATGGACAATTGTTTAGAAAACCATAGGCCATGACACATAGAAGTTTAGAAAGTTGTCTATCTATACTAAGATGTTCTCTACATAGAATACCACCACAAAGTTTGAGCCCTGGAGTATATCATAGCTTTCTATTGTTGTTTGCAAGGAGGAGAGCAAGAAAACATGTGGGAGAAAATAGGTGCTAGACAAAAACTTCACCATTTCCACACGCCACAATACATCCATAAGATTTGATACAAATCTTGATGCAATTTCATATGGAAGTGCCATTGTATTAAGTTACATCCAATCATAGCCCAAAACTACTTCAATTGCATCTAGAACTTGTTTACATTCAAATGAAAAGGTTCTTCTTAATTTTTCCTCTGTGAGAGGGGAGCTATCAAAAATATCATGAGTTATGGGAGGGACTAATACCCTGAATAGCCTGTCCATTTACAACCAGAGGTAATACCAGCCAAAACCAAAGGGTGTGTGAAAAAAGCTACAATTGCCATGTTTAAAATGGAGGACTTGGTTGCCATTAAAACATTGGAAAGGCCACACACATGTAAACATTAACAATTCCTAAACACTGATTGTACCCTTCAGAGGTGAGATCTGAAGGTAATAAATTCCAAAGAAAGGCATGTACCTTGATCCACTAATTATTTTCCAAATGTCATAGAATGTTTTATATCTTGGAAATGTTACATATCATAAGGAAATTTTGCATTGCCAAAGAGTGAAATCTGCTAGATTTGGTTTCTCCAATATCGACAAGAGTTTCCTTTTATGTACAAGCATTAAATAAAAGATAAGACAAAATAAGCAATATCTAGTACCATTTTTTACCAAATGCACATGCTACTGCCGAAGGGAGAATCTAGGCGGATTACCAAATTTGAGATTAATGCTAAATTTACAGTGAGACCAAAAGTCCCTCACAAGTATCCAAAAAAATAAGACAAGCCTGAATCTGTTGACACCTATGAAGGAGGTGGTGATAGTTGTCTATACCAAGCGAGCATATATGGCCATGGATCACAAAACAACTGTGCTCAGGGTCTTAAATACTAGTGTACCAACAACCCAAATGAGATCTCCAAATTTGATTTTCCATAGTCCACCATCATTTTTTCACCAACCACAACTAAAAATGGTTATGTCGTTAACAGGAGAGAAAAAGAACTTCACCATATCTAAATTGGGACCAAGTCCATCTTTAAGATTTAAACATTGCACAAGGTAAAAACAATAGAATTCAAGGAAAAGGCCTTGCTGGGAGGAGTAGATAATGAAAAACATTAATATGTGAAGAGGAGACAAGTAACTGCTAGCTAAACAGAGCATGAGTATAGTGCGGATAATGAAAATATGTCTCGGCCTCAAAGAGGAACAAAAAATCAAAATGAAACCCATGGAGATTAGTGAGACAAGTCTCTTTTGAATAAAAATTCTAGTTCCTGACCTGTAAATTCTTTGTGTTCAAGAGATTCATCTATTGCCTTGTTGGAAAGCGAGTTGGCCATGTCATTGATCTCTTTGTAACAGTGGGAGATTTGATAACTTGTGAACCCCTCTCTAGCTATTTTAATATGTAAGTCACAATATACTTTAAATTCCAAGAATTCGAGCCTCTATTTTTTAGAGCCGATATTGCCACCATCAAATCCCCTTCTATAGAGATGTGGGAGATCAATAATTATTTTTCCAAACCCAAGCCTAGATTCAAGGCTTTTAATTATGTGGCATTGTTAGTATCATCAAGGATTAACTTACAAGCTGCACCAACAAAGACACCTTGATTATCTCTTAAAACTGCCACAATGCCTGATTTTCCTAGGTTGCCTCTTGAGGCCCCATCAAAGTTTAATTTTGTGAAGGGTCTAGGTGGGGTGTTCCAAATCAGGTTCTTTCTAATTGTGGGGGCCTTGTTTTGAATTGCACCAACTTTAGGAAGCTTAAGAAATTTCCAATTCCTTAATATCAAAGCATCCCAAGAAGATAAGTGTTTTAATAAATGTGCATTTTTTAATATGGTGGATGTAGTTACTTTGGAAATGGAGATTTCATTTTTTTGCAGGACTTGGGAGATAGTGGAGGGTTTTTTCCTAAAGATTTTGTTGTTTCTCTCAAGCCATATGTTCAAGATTATGATGGAGGGGAAGATCTCCCATAAGCATGAAAAAGAAGAGGGGAAGATAAATGGCTAAGAGAGGAAATGAAGGTAGATGGATTTATGAAGAGGACCCAACCAACCAAGCTTTCCCATAACCCAAGTCCAACAATAGTGTGCAAAATCATAGCTCAAAAGTAGGTGGTCAGCAGATTCAAAGGAGTTCCCACACATGACACGTGGAAATAAAGGTACTATACCCAATTTGTCTGATCTCATACTAGATAAAATCCTATGTTTTCCTACAAGCCATGCAAAGGCACCCGCTTTAGGAAGAAAATAAAGGCCTCAACAAAGTCTGAAAGGTCAATGAGTTTCATGATTGCAAGATGCCAGGGAGTTGTACCCATATTTAACATTATATTGACCAGATTTGGATTTTATCTATACAATTTCATCTTGCTTGTTGGATAGATATATGTGCCTTTCGGAAAGTTCAAATTTTAAAGAATCTTTTTCATGGGGGGACCTACAGAGAGTCAAAATATTTCCTCTTCACTATTGATGGATCAAAGGGATCAATAACCAAATAGTCACAAACCTTGTTGCCCCAACACGATTTCAATATAGACTCAATTTTCTTCCAATTACCTAGGGTTCACAGAGGCTTGTGGCCATTCCAGGCATCGTCCCAAAAGAGTGCCTTTTCCCAATTGTTTATAACCTAAGAAATACAGGGAAGGAGGACTAATCGAAAAGAAGAAATGAAGTTCCAAATTTTAGAGCCTTGGGGAAGATTCTTCTACATAAATATTCGTGCCCTTTCAAGAGATTCTAGATATTTGTATTTCATAGTTTTGCACCATTTAAGATTTAGGCTAGAGTAGATTTTACAAACCAACTTAGCAACAAGAGCTTTTTTTTGCAAAAAATATCTCTTAATCCAACCCCCCCTTTGCATTTGGGTTGAAAAACCGACTCCCATGCAGCCAAGAGTAGTTTCTTTTTTGAAGTAACATTTTTAGACCAGAGAAAATATTTAAAAACCTTTCAAAGAGAGCACCCTTTTCCTTTAGGAAGTTTTTCATGTCCCTTACCCCAAATTTATCAAAATATGAAAATTAAAATCTCAAAATAACCAATTTGTTATTTAAATAAGATTCTAATTACTATTGTATTCATTTTATTAAAATACAATAACTTATATAATAAATTATTGATGATTTCACACAACACACAAAAAAATAAAAAATAAAATACAACACAAAATATAATTAGCAAACCAAAAGCAAAAAATCCACGATTAAGTCAAAAGATGAAACGATTTTGAGAAATACAACGATTGCACCCAAAAGGCACATCTAAGAGACCCATCAATGATTATAAAGGAGGGATGGGGCAAGAAGGGAGACCATCAAATGGTAAGGAATTACTCAACAACATCAAAGGAGATAGGAGAAGGCTCCAACAACAACAGGTTAGAGTTAAGTTGAATATTATGTTTGATAAATGACTTGAAGTCTGTGATGGATAGTTTATATATTTAATTATTATGTGCATAGAAATGAATCTAGCATCAATTACAAATAATAAGTTGTGTATATATATATGTATAATTCTGAGTACTATTTACTGCTGATATATATATATATATATATATATATAATCCAGAGCACTATTTACTGTTGAACATAAACAGTAGGTCTTGGTAATGGATGTAATTTACAAGAATAGACTATGGACCAAATACATATCATTGATTTAAGAATCAAGATCAGAATCTATGCATTATGTTATAGAACAATATGTAATTGATCTGTTCATTCATTTAATATGTAAATCTATTTGTCTACTGTATGGATAATACTTATATGATCTGACAAAGGAGTTGAGGGCCTATGAAAGGGGAAACAACATGTGAGGTCACCCTCTAAATATGCCACCCATTTGGATGGAAAGGTCCACATGGGAAAAGAGGGGAAAACTACTCTTGGGCTTAGAGGAAATGACTAACTAGGACTCCCTACTATAGCTTCACCCTCAACCCCTCAATATGGTTGAGCAATGATGGTTTTGGTATAGAGGAATGAAGGTAGAATACTAGGTACACCACTCCATATGAATTCCAAGGGCCACATGGGGCCAAGGGGGGTAAAATGCCCTTGGCCCTAGGGATTCTTCGGCACCCTACCAGACCATCATACTCAAGGAAGAATGGATTAGGAGATTCAATATGCTTATGAATAATGTTGTCTTATTTCTACTAAAACTTTGCAGGTCAACAAGTAGTTGTATCCCTAACCAAATTCTCTTTTGATTCCCTTACATGCATGCTAATTAATAGTATCTTGTAAATACTCTCTAATTATGTTTTGCAGGAACCTAATTGTTCTATAAGCATTCCCCAACACCAAGGTAATTACTCAGAATTGATTAATTAGAGCAGATTTAGGGTTATCCCAAAAATGGGACATTACAAGTGGTATACTGTCATGTTCCTTACCCCAAATGTATCAAAATACGAAAAATGAAAATCTCAAGGTAACCAATTTGTTATTTAAATAAGATTCTAATTATTATTGTATTCATTTTATTAAAATACAATAACTTATATAATAAATTAATGATGATTTCATGCAACACATAAAACAAAACAAAACAAAATAAAATAAATAAAATAAAATACAACACAAAATATAATTACCAAACCAAAAGCCAAAAATCCATCATTGAGTCAAAAGATGAAACGATTCTAAGAAATGCAGTGATTGCACTCAAAAGGCACATCTAAGAGACCCATCAATAATTATAAAGGAGGGATGGGGCAAGAAGGGAGACCATAGAATGGTAATGAATTACTCAACAACATCAAAGGAGATAGGAGAAGGCTCCAACAATAGTAGCAAGTCAAAGGTAAGTTGAATATTATGTTTGATAAATGACTTGAAGTCTATGATGAACAATTTATTTATTAATTATTATGTGCACAAAAATTAATCCAACATCTATTACAAATAATAAGTTGTGTATATATTTATGTATAATTTTGAGTACTATTTACTGTTGACATATGTATAATTCTAATTATTATTTACTACTGATATATATAATTTTGAGTACTATTTACTGTTGATATATATAATTCAAAGTACTATTTACTACTGAACATAAACAATAGATCTAGGTAATGGATGTAATTTACAAGAACAAACTATGGACCAAATACATATCATTGATTTAAGAATCAAGATCAAAATATATAAATTATATTATAGAACAATATGTAATGGATTTGCTCATTCATTTAATATGTAAATCTGTGTGTCTACTCTATGGATAATACTCATATGATCTAATAGAGGATTTGGGGGCCTATGGAAGGGGAAACAATGTGTGAGGTCACCCTCTAAGTACACCACCCATTTGGATGACAATGGCTGTTAAAAAAAGGTGAAATTGTAGCTTAAAACTTGTAAAACTATTATATTGCATATTTAATTAAGTGTTATTTGTCACAATTCTGTGTATGATTAATCTTTTTAGATCAATTTTACCAATTGTAGAAAGAGACAAAAGATTGTAGAAGAATGAGACAAGAAGATATAAGTGACACAACATATACATGGAGAAACCCTTTTGGGAAAAAACTCCACCAAAATCAATAGTGCTTGTATTATTTAACGTTAGAACAAGATTACAATAATACTATATTAGTCCTTGATTGACATGCTTCCTTTTCCTTCAATAACCCTTGTTCACAACCTATACAAAAATATCATACACTTTCTATAGCACAAGCTATCCATGCATTCCGTGTGACCAAGCATGAATCCACTCATCCCATGCCATGCTTCAAACCCACACATGTACAAGCTCAACCTACTAACCTACAACCAAGATTACAAACTCTAATGCAATTTCTGCAATAAAGAGACAATAATTATGCATTGTAAACTCCAAAGAGTTTCCCAAAACAAGATCTTGAAGCTCCTCTAAAAAATATACGCCTAGATTATGCAAGTAGTGTTCCACACTGTAACATGAAGTCAAAACCAAAGTCTCCTCAATTTAGGCACCCCAAACTGAACTCTTAACTGATCGTTTGTCAAGAAAATATCTTCCAAGCTTCTCCTCAAAGTTGGAACCCAAGAATGGGCCTACTTAACTGAGCCTTGTAAATATCTTCTCATGCAAAAGGTGTTAACTTAAAGATGACAACTTGGGCACCCAAGGTGGGTCCAAGTCAATCTTAGTTAACTAAAACATATCTCTCCACCAATTCATGCAAATGTTATGCATGATTGATCATCCCCACTTAACTAAAAGTATCCACCTATTATATGTCATGCAACTAAAGTCATTATTCATGCAACTCAATTCAACTGAAGTCAACTAGCATTCAACTCAAACTAACTACATGCAACTGAAGATAACTAAATTGAACTAAACTAAACTAAAGTGATACTGAATTGAACTAGACTAAACTGAACTAAACTGAATTGAACTAAACTCCACTCATGTAAATATCAATCCCTAATTTGTAGGATCTTTATATTCATTACTGAAGTGTTATCAATCCTCTAAACAATTAACTTAAGCAAGGTGGGTTCCACCTTCCATGTGGGTGCCCCATGTGCTCCTATTTTGTAGGAGCTCTTCTTGGACACCCCCACATGTTCCTATCATTTAGGAATAATTACAAATGTCAATTTACATGTTCATTTCATTCAAATTTAATCTCTTTCTAATCGTAGTGTTGGGGAACACTTTCTAAGGACTTAGGAGATACATGAAATATGTTTAGGATTGCAATTAAATGGCATCCTATTCCCAACATTCTCCCACTTGACATTATACATTGCAATTATTCTAAACAAGGAATCATTATTATAAATCAAGTATAGGACTCAAGGCCAATGGCCTTCCTGCACCAAGATAACTTATCTACAACATTGATCAAACTGTCAACTTTCTCAATCAATACCTTTCACAAGTCTCTGTAACCAAACTATCATAGGTACAACTTCATGTTATCAACATAACAACCCAAATATGCAAACAAGTCCCTATATATCCACCATTCTACAAAATAAGACTTCAAGGTAATAACACACATAGACATGCAATAAAAAAATTCTGAAGTAACTCATTGTAGTAAAGTGTAACTAGTCTAAGAGAGGCACCCCTCTCATACAAAACACATATACCTTCTGGAACTCCCACTGCATAGGTAATGTCAAATATGAAAACAAGATCACAACATTAACAAGTCCTCTTATAACACTTCACATAGAGGATTTGGCTAACTCCTCTTATCATAGTGTCAAAGAAGCATACAATGATATGCAAAATACATCTCTCATAACATAACAACCTTCAAGAAGAAGACAATATTCCCACAAAGAGAGAACCTACAAATAAAACCATGTTCTTATACCACACTAACATGTGCCAAACTGTGTAAAGTAAGATCTCCTTCAACACTCCTAAACTGAAAGGATACCAACATATAACCATTCAACTTATAATAAAACATGACATAACTTAGATGTAAACCTCTCACATAAAGTAGCTCAAACTTAGCCAAACATTCCCACAACAAAAGGGAATATGCCCAAAGCCACTATCTACCGTACCTCTCCTACTCAAATCCTTAGAACTAATTCAAGTTCAAGATTGCAAGGAGAATAATGGAAATACATAAAATCATGCATCTACTTCTCAATAATCCCTCAGAACTCAATTTTCAAGACTAATGCATAAGAGAAGACAAGATACATATAAATAATGCATCTAATTATTAGATGGGCAACACCTCTTAGATCATTTGCCTACCGAGTAGACCAAGAGTGTGATACAAGATTGTCCTGTGCATACAACACCAATCAATACAGGCTTTCAATAAAGACAACCTCCTCATCAGGTCTATGATGGACTCACATCCATTTCTAGGTGTAGGCTCCTCAGTATTTACTGTTGAATTTTTTTTATAACAAGTAACCATTAAAACACATATCTCTTAACATAAGAAATATCTAGCCTAACCTAAGTCTCTCTAGTATCCATGAGCACCCACCAATCAATCCATTCCAACTTCAAATGCAACCTGCATAATCATGAAGCTCCAAGCAAATGATTAATACTCAAAACCAAAGAGAACTACATCCTCTCCAAATGAAGAACAATAAAACCTTTAGCAAAGAATCTAAGGGTCCTCCATGAAACAAGATGTTAAAACCTCTTCAAATCACATGAAGCTAACCATATCCTACCAAATCTCCCACTGAACTTGATACTGAGCTATACATGACAACAAGATAAACATCAAACCATCACTGTCAAAATCTCCCACTGAATCATGAAACCGATCTATCCATGACATCGTGATAACCATCTCCTAAATGAAGATCATCCATGGCCTCAACACAATCAAATAATCCACTATAAACGACATAGCTCCCAAAAGTTCAAGAAAACTATAACCTCTAAACCAAGAAGGTAAAACACACTTCTTTTACAAATCTATAATAACAAAATAGTAAAAGCTCCTACTATAGCCAAAAAACCTTCAAACTTTTAAGAGAAAGGTGTCCCAAACTCTACCCAACCATTAGCTCTGATACCAAATGTTGAAAACAAAGGTGAAATTGTAGCTTAAAACTTGTAAAACTATTATACTATAGATTTAATTAAATGTTCTTTGTCACAATTCTTTGTGCATGATTAATATTTTTAGATCAATTTTAGCAATTGTAGAAAGAGACAAAATATTTTAGAAGAATGAGACAAGAAGATAGAAGTGACACAACATATACGTGGAGAAACCATTTCAGGAAAAACTCCACCAGAATCAATAGTGCTTGTATTATTTAACCTTAGAACAAGATTACAACAATACTATATCAATCCTTGATTTATATGCTTCATTTTCCTTCACCAACCCTTATTCACAACCTGCATAAAACTCTCATACACTTTCTATAGCACAAGCTATCCATGCATTCCATGTGACCAAGCATGAATCCACACATCGCATGCCATGCTTCAAACCCTCACACATGTACAAGCTCAACCTGCTAACCTGCAACTAAGATTACAAATTTTGATGCAATTGGTGCAATAAATAGATAGTAATTGTGCATTGTAAACTCTAAAGATTTTTCCAAAACAAGAGCTTGAAGCTCCTCTTAAAAATCTATGCCTAGATTGTGCAAATAGAGTTCCACACTGTAACATGAAGTCAAAACCAAAGTCTCCTCAATTTAGGCACCCCAAACTGAACTCTTAATTGATCATTGGTCAATAAAATATCTTCCAAGTTTCTCCTCAAAGTTGGTGCCCAAGAATAGGCTCACTTAACTGAGCCTTGTAAATATATTCTCATGAAAAAGGTGTTAACTCAAAGATGACAACTTGGGCACCCAAGGTGGGTCCAAGTCAATCTTAGTTAACTAAAACATATCTCTCCACCAATTCATACAAACATTATGCATGATTGATCATCCCCACTTAACTGAAAGTATCCACTTATTATCTATCATGCAATTGAAGTCATTAGTTATGCAACTCAAGTCAACTAAATTCAACTAGCATTCAATTCAAACTAGCTACATGCAATTGAAGATAAATGAACCATAACTGAAGTGAAGTGAAGTGAAATGAAGTGAACTGAATTGATATTGAACCAAACTGGACTAAACTAAACTGAATTGAACTCCACTTATGTAAATATAAATCCCTTGTTTGTAGGATCTTTACATGCATTACTGAAGTGTTATCAATCCTCCAAATAGTTAACTTAAGCAAGGTGGGTTCCACCTTCCATGTGGGTGCCCCATGTGCTCCTATTTTGTAGGAGCTCTTCTTGGACACCCCCACATGTTCCTATCATTTAGGAATAATTACAAATGTCAATTTACATGTTCATTTCATTCAAATTTAATCTCTTTCTAATCCTAGTGTTGAGGAACACTTTCCAAGGACTTAGGAGATACATGAAATGTGTTTAGGATTGCAATTAAATGGCATCCTATTCCCAACAAGGGCCACATGGGCCAAGAGGGGAAAACTACTCTTGGGCTTAGAGGAAATGACTATTTAGGACACCCTGTTGTAGTTGCACCCTCAACCCCTCAATATGGTGAGCAATGATCGTTCTAGTACAGGGGAACAAAGGTAGAATACTAGGTACACCACCCCATATGGATGGAAAGGGCCACATGGGGCCAAGGGGGGTAAACTTCCCTTGGGCCTAGGGATTCTTGGGCACCCTACCAGTCCATCATACTCAAGGCAAAATGAATTAGGATATTTAATATGCTTATGAATGATGTTGTATTATTTCTACTAACACTTTGCAAGTCAACAGGTAGTTACAGTATCCCTAACCATATCCTCTTTTGATTCCCTTACATGCATGCTAATTAATATTATCTTGTAAATACTCTTTAATTTTGTTTTGCAAGAACCTAATTGTTCTATAAGCATTCCCCAACACCAAGGTAATTACTCAAAATTGGTTAATTAGGGTAGATTTAGGGTTATCCCAAAAAGGGGACATTACAAAGTTTCAATACTGACATTAGATAGAGTGGAAGAGAAAATATAACTGATTTAAGCATTACTAACTTTCCCGCAAAGGATAACCATTTTGACTTCCAAAGCAAAATTCTTTTAGATATTGTGGAGATTAACTTGTTCCAAAAAGTATGCTTCTCTTTTCCTAAGAAAAGAGGGATTCCCAGATATTTGTAGATTGGAAGCCCCAAAATTTTAATATTTGAGTTTTGACCATGGGGTTGACACTCACGAAGAAGATTTTTGATTTTTCAGAATTGAAATATTTCTTGAAAAAGTGTAGTAGTCTGAAATAATATTTTTAATTACCTTAGCTTCTTCCATTGTGGCTTGCCCCAAAAGGAGTGTATCATCAGCAAAAAGGGAGTATGAAATGGGAACAGGAAACAAGTGAATCGTTATTCCTTTCCAAAGCCTTGCTTTGTGTGTTGAGATAATGGATCTACTTAGTCCTTCTGCCATTAAAATGAACAAGGAGGGAGAGAGGGGGTTCCCTTGTCTTACTCCTTGCATGGGAGAAAAAAACCCATGTGGGGATCCATTTACCAAAATAGAAAATATGACACCCAAAAGACAAGAATATATCCATTTACACCAACTATAGCAGAAACCAATTTTTTTCAATACAACCATTAAAAAATACCAGTTTATGTCACATCCTATTTAATTATCTTCTCTTAATCACTGAATTAGTATATTAATTGCTTAATATCAGGTGATTAAGAAAGACAATGAGGTTACACTAATTTTTACTAGAAGGATAATAAAGAATTCTTATGATGATGATGATGATGATGATTAATTATGTGTTCTAATTCATAAGTGCATCATGATTGCTGGTATTTTCTCATATTGGAGAGAGAGTATCATCGAGGAAAAGGTTCTAGTGGGTGAAAGGTAACATGTTATGATGGAATCAATACACACTCACTTAGACTCATGTAGTTAGGTTGTGTGTGTGTGTATAAGATTAGAAATAGCGGGTTCCTATATTAATTAATTGAGTTATTTTATGAATGGTGTATATATATATATATATATATATGCATGAGTATACAAAAAATTCTTTATGTAAATCTAGATAAATTAAATAATCAGAGAGTCTATGTCAAAATTGAAATGAGACAACTTAGCACAAAAATATGCTATGAATCATACGTAGTTGTTTTAAGACATTCCATCTAATGAGGAATTGATATTTTCTTTTATTTAACTATTATTATAATAAATAAAATAAAATATATATTATTAATAAATAGTATTATATGTTAATAAAGATATTAGTAAAGATTAATTTTAAAAGATAAAATGAAATAAATAAATAAATAAATAAAATATATTTTTACTATTATTATTAATAAATTATAACATATTTTAATAAAGTTATGTAATACCTTTACTTCATTTTAAAACAAATTCATGATACAAAATTTTATTTTTTGTTGAGGGATTTTGTCAATAATTTTCAGTGTCCTTTTTGCTTCAATCAATTCACAATAAACAAAAGTAGATCTAAAAAAATATTGGGGACTTAGAGCTACTAGTTTCTTGAGCTCGAGACAAGATATTCTTGCAGCCTCTTAAATGAAAATATTAGATTCAAGTTAAGAATTATTTTTAGGTCTAAGATGAAGAATGTTATATTAGATGCAAGTTAAGATTTATTCTCAGGCCTGAGATGAGGAATGTTTCAACAGCCTGGATGTTGTTTCCTAGTGTTAGATAACTGTTGGGTAAAAGGTACTACAAAATATCACTAAGATTTGTTTATGTTCATTTCAAGTCTATTAATTCTCCAATAACTCTATATGAGTAAACAAACTATTATTTTGGTTGGGAGAGCATAGAACCCGATTTCTAAATCTGTCTAGTGCTAAATCTTAGTGCACTAGATATTTGTTTCTAAGATCAAGAAAGGGGATAACATAGGATTAAGGGATCCAAAATAAAATCTAAATATGAGGGAATTGGATCTCCTCGATATTTATAACTTTAAAGAGGTCTACAATCATGAATATTTGCATTGAAATTATAACTAAAATTGTATTTAAGATTGTAAAGTACATGCAAATTTAGTTTAAGATTGTATTTTTTAATCCAGATTATTGTTATGGGTAATTAGTGAGTAGTATTGCAGAAAAAAACTGCTCTTAAGTGGTTGGGATTCTTTGAAAACAAATTTTGGGTTTAGTTCTTCATTCTTTCACTTTTCCAGAACATATCAAAGTTTTGAATTTGACTTAGTAATGTAAAATTTATGACTGTTTGAATGCTGGCTTTCCTGCTGCAATCTACAGAGTGAAAATTGTGAATTGATTTATATAATGTAAGTATACCAATTTAATAGCTAATATCATTATTTAAGAGTATAATTTTATGAGTATGTGTGAGTTATTTATTATACTTTCATTGGAGCTTAGGGATGTGATGAATATTTGCATTGAAATTATAACTAAAGTTGTATTTAAGATTGTAAAGTACATGCAAATTTAGTTTAAGATTGTATTTTTTATCCAGATTATTGTTGGGATTTTTGGAAAACAAATTCTGGATTTTGTTCTTCATTCTTCCACCTTTCCAGAACATATCAAAGTTCTGAATTTGACTTAGTAATGTAAAAGTTACGACTGTTTGAATGCTGCCCTTCTTGTTGCAATCTACATAGTGAAAATTGTGAATTGATTTATATAATGTAAGTATACCAATTTAATAGCTAATATCATTAATTAAGAGTATGTGTGAGTTTTTTATTAAACTTTCATTGTGTTGGGTGAAAATTATGTAATCATCTTTTCAATAGATTACACAACTAGGACTTCATCCATAGCTATGTGAGATAAAATCTCTCCTCTAAGAAAGGGGAGGCACCCTTCTTACTGCTAATAGAAGCTACGATAAAATTGATTAAAGTATTTACACAATACACATTATACTTACAAAATGGGGGGTGTGTGTCACATTCATGCTTCTCTCTTTTCTTAGAGAAGATGTTTACAATGCTTCACTATTGGAAGTTCTTAATTCACGATAACTCTAAACGATCAACAAGCAGTAATGTCAATATCTCTATCTTGTCAAAGCAAAGCGTAGAAATACCAGATGCGATTAATAATAAACAAGTAAAAGAAAAGGGAAAACTCACAAAGGCACAAATTCGTTTTGTAGCTTTTTCAACGATGGATCTGTGAAAGATGTGTGGTTTGTTGCATTAGAAGCATAAATTCTTCTTAGACGCAACAATTCCTCGATCAACATGAATGATTACAAGCACAAAGTCTTGTAGATCATTCAACAAAAGTATCCAAACAATAAAAACAATTCCAAATAAGAAATGCAACACAAAGTTTACTTAAATTACTTGAAGTCCTTCAAATATCATTTATTAATCACCACCAAACACGATCAACTCATAAGATATTGAATCCAACACAAAGTATCGCTTGCAATTGTCTTCTTTATTGATCAATTTCATTCACAAAGCATGAACACAAAGTTTCACAATCTTGCTTTAGAAAGGGTGACACTTCATTGCAAAATACTAAAGGTAAGATTTACAATAGAAATCCCTCATATATATAAAGGAGAGGGATGAGCGAAATTAGGAAATCAGTTCAGAAAAGTTAGGAAAGTTAGGTGAGTCAATTTAGGAAAATCTCACCTAACTTTGACTAAATTCAAAATGTAATTTGTCTTCAAGAAATTACATCTCTGATTTTCGGTGTAAGTACATTTCGAGAAAAGACATTTAAGATGTCAAAAACTATTTACAAGATGTATAATGGAAAGCATCATAAATTTTAACACTGGAGATCAGGAATCTTCATGGTTCTTTGCTTGGGCGCGAAAGTCTTCATACTTCTTCCTCGTCTCCTGTATAAACTTCTCATCCAGACCAACGGTGTAATCCACAATGGTGTCAATCCTCGTGATCGATCTCATGGTGGATGAGTGAACCTTTTTGCACCTGTCAAGATGCATCTTAAGGTTATCAAGTGTAAGCCTTGTATCACAAATGACATCTAGAGAGGCTTCTGAAAAGTATGCACTGTCTGCTAGCTTCATGATGACTTCTTTGGAGATCTGGGATAGTTTTGTGTCCGATAGGAAGATACAATTCTCTTATGGGAGCTGCCCTGGTAACTCCTTGATTCCTCTTTCAAGAATAGCATGATGCCCTTCGACATCTTCTTGTACTTGGTGGAGATCTTCTATAAGAGATTCAATTATTTGAATCCAATGCTTCAATGATTCTCTTACTTCTACTTATTTCTCCTTGTCGGGAATCACCCCAACTTCCACCAATTTACTGAGCTTTTCCTGTTTCATCTGTGACCACACTAACATGCATTTTTCCATTTCTTTGCACTCTTGGGAAAGCATATTCTCCTCCTTATCAAGCTCTATTTTGAGCTTGGCTATCAAAGTATCTTTTTCATCTGCAACAATTATAATTTGAGAACCGTGTTCTACAATCTTTTTGATGAAATCATACAACACTCTGCCTTTGGAGGAAAACTTCTCAGCTTTCTTGATAGTTGGGTCCTCAACACTTACCATTGCTAATGGTTGTGCATTACTTGAAGATCTTGCAAGTCTCCTTACAACAATGGCATAATTCTCTACCCTTTGTTTGTACATGTTTCGAGCTTGCTCCATTTTGTCCAGTCTTCCAACTAGTATATCCAAAGTCACCTGTGCATCTACTTTTGCACTTTCATTTACGACCTTGCCAAGTTGGACCCTTGTCACTATATAATCCTCCATATTGACATCTCCTTCTTCCTAAGGTGGTATGCCAATTTTTGCATATTTATGACTAGTCTTGTCAACATTCAGCCATGAATACACTTTTTCCTTTTTCTTCTCCTTAGTTTTTGGAGGAACTATCTCTTCAAGATCGAGCTATTTTGGAAAAATCATTTGCTTTTTTCGCTTTGATACTTGAGATATCAACTAGGGGGGAAGAGAGGAGGTACGAGCTTCTGGGTTAACCATCAACTCTCTTGTCACTGTCACTTTTGAAGTAACGACTGGTATTGTGACAATGGGTGTAGTGTCTGTCATAACTGCTCCTATAGTTTGCACATTGAGCTGATCATGCATGGATTCATTCGTGAATCTGTTAAACTCAGCTTCTGAAGTGATATCATAGGATGGCGATGACAGGCTAGGAATGGATGATGGAGGACTTGAAAAAATTTCAACCATTTGTATACTTGTCACTGAAGGAGTATCAAGTATGGTTGATGTTGCAGGGGTTGGTGAAATATCCACTGCAGGTATTACAGATGTAGGGATAGGTGGTGTAGGAATAGGTGGTGGAGGAGTGTTTGGATTTGGAGGTGTACAAGGAACATTTTAAGTTACAGGCGATGATGTCATGGGAAGTTCTTCAACTACATTCTCAGAAGGAGACATGGTTCTTTCTTCATCATGCCTGAGTTCCTATTGATCATCCTCTTGATCTTCTAACTCTGGTTCACCTTCTTGATCACCTTTAGACTCTTGTTCACCTTCGAAATCTACTTCCTCATCAGAGTTTTCTTCTGTTGAATCTTCTTCTTCATCAAATTGATCACTTGAATTTTTTTCTTCATCAAAATCTATCTCTTCAGAAACAACCCCCTTTCCTTTGGAGCGAGATGGTTCAAATTCTATAGTTTCTCTTTTTGGGATGGCCCATGTGTCCTTCTTTTAAGCAATGAACTTGATCCTAGGGCCACTTCACGAAGAAGTGGGAATGGCCGCTGGCTTATCTTTCATGCAGAGTTCTTGTTGTCGGTTGGCTTCTGCTGGGGATTCTTCTCCTTCAAAATTTGTTTTGAAAGTTTTCATCTCAAATTCATGCTTGTGTAACCACTCTGTAGTGCTAGCCAATATTGGTGCCAATCTCTCCTTGATGGAAACACTTTCCTTTTTGGACCATTGAATTGCATGCAAAGGTCTCTTGGCTATTTCTTGTTCATCATAGGCAGCGTTCATGATGTCACCAGGATCTGTGAAATCCTCTGGTAGGTTAGCAACACCAAGATCTCTGATCTGCTGTATGGTTAGCCTGCAAAAATCCATCTTACGAATGGCCTCGTCATCTCTGCAATCGGCCCAGATGTCCTCAAAGCGGTACCTATGTTGATGACCCTTTTTCAACTTCTTGACATTTCGGTAGTCAAAATCAAACCTTTATCTATAGGTCCTGATTGTCATGACCTGCATTTTTGCATAGACTGATTTGGCTTTTTGTACACTTTTGATGGTATACCTACCAATTTTCAATGGGAACTTGAATCCTGGCTTATGAATTTTCATCTGTTCTTTATGAATTTAAATCAGCTATCTACACAACTCCATGAGAATCCACTTGTCTGAGGGGTATCTAGGCAACATGTAAGGGCACCCAGTGTAGCATCCTACTCTTAGGTAGGTAAAAGTTGGGAATTGTATAAATATACATCCGACTTTACTTACCACTTTGTAGAGCTCATCGGATACTCTCTTCTTTTCGAGAGTCAGATCAAAGCTGAAAAGTAGAGGCATGAAGAAAGCATCAATAACCCTCCTGAAATGGTGAAGGATTTCCTTTAGATCCAGTTGATAGAAAAATTTGTACACAGTTACAGTGTGCTAGATCCCTTTTGTAGATAGACCTGGAAATTTCCTCATCATGGCTGTAACATACACCAGGTAAGAAGTCATGTAGAACTTCAAGGTGATTGGCACATTCATCAACTGTTCATGTATTTCATCACTAATTTTTTTGTCCCAATCAATATGAACTTTTTGTCTCCTTATGATTCTGATGTATTCATACATCTAGTCATGAAAATTGGATGATTCGGGCAATCCCTTCACTCTGCTCAAAAGTGTGATCATATCTCTGACATCTTCCTTGAAGTCACTTCGCAGAAGTCCCTTCAACCATCTTGAAATAGTGTGCCTAGGCTCTTTCAACCATTGACTATTAATCAGGTATTTATCCTTGCTAGGATCAGAGTCATAGACCTCCTGCGCTTGTTGTATTGAGATGTCAGTGTACTTCTCCATCTGTGGAACTCTAAAAACAATATCAAAGAAGTTAGGGTCAAGTCTCAATATCTCATGCCCAGAAGAATCAATCACACTTTTGCTTTCCCTGATGTAATGGGATGCAACTTGGAGGAAAAATTTTGAATTATGTGTAGAAGTAGGGAACGTGGACACCAAATGCAAATTACTGTGCACAATGTCTCTCAAAGAATCTTCAAGAGGCTTCTTCTGAGTTCTTTTTATGAAATCAACTAGGTCTTGATGATCGACCTTGGTGTCTTTTATCTCATCCACCTTTGAAATCACTACTGTCGGTGGATAAACACCTTGGTACTTGTATTTCATTTTGTTTTTAGCCCTTGAAGATGATGGAGGTCTCTTGGCTGTCATATGAGATTAATTGAATCAATAAGAAACAACTTTGAGGATCCTTTGATGAGATTTGAAAAGAAACTGCAAGATGTGGAATCAACAAACATTAGTCTAAAAATAGCATTGGGATGCGTGAAGCGAGCAACAATGTTGAGCAAGCATGTAATGGGCAATGAAGCACAAAAAATGACGCAGGAGCCAAACAATGGGGTCTGGAGTGAAGATAGAGTAGTTTGAAGTGTTAGAAACAAAAACCAAGAAAAAGTGTAAGGGCGATGAAAATCAACGCCCTTGCACTTTGAGAAAGTTCAACTTGGTGCAATGACACTGATTTTCAGTGCCCTTGCACTTGGAAAGAGTTAGTGAAAGTTTGAAAGTGAGATGGAGTATAAAAACCCCGCTTGAGCATTTTCAATGATTTTCTCACATTTGATGAGGCATGAACTTGGTGTAATGACATTAAATTTCAACGCCATGACATTTGTGAATGATTTTGAAATTATTTATTTCAAAACTCGCACATGTTTTCTTTCCTTTGGCATTTGGATAGAACTCGTGAAACGAAAGAGTTTGTAAGGAATGACATGAGACAAGCAAGGACGTGCCTATGAAAACAAGTAAAAAACCCCAAGAGAAAGCAAGAGGGACGCGCGACTTAGAAAAAGAGGTCATGATTTGAAGCCAAAACATGTGGAGGAAAGAGAGAAAAACTAGGTGCGAACTTGAAGAAAGATTAAGGTTAAGATGTGTGAAAATAAGGAAGGAAACGATTTGAAAAACAAAGAAACCAAAATCCAAATCAAATCTAAACATTATTTATAAACTAGGCATGGAAAATATAGACAAAAGCAAAGAAACTAAAGGAGAAACAAAAACCCACATACCTAGAAGGGAAAACACGAAAACTCAGCTCGAACCAAAGTCAGATCCTCACAAAAATGTGTTTTCCAGATGATAGATGTGTGCCCAACAAAGAGGAATGATAAACAAAGGATAAGAATGAAGTGGAGTAACCTAAAATCACTTTTAAGTGATTTAGAAGTGTTAAAAATTGACTCAAATCGTTCCATTAAAATGAGGCATAAAAAGTGGCATAATCAATGAAAAGTGCATATGAGCCAAAAAAATACCACCCCATTCATAAAATGGCTAATTCGGGATGAAAAATGAAAAGGTGCTAAAAATCAGCACCTTTGGACCAAAACACAAATTCACCTAAGTGTAGGGGTGCTGAAAAAGCTCGCCCCTGCACTTTTGATACTTAAGTCAATTTTTCATCAAAATCTAGAGCATTGTATTTTGGAGCAACTGCACTTTTCACTATTTCACTAAGTATCAACAATGAGAGCTCGCAAAGGTACTTGTTTTGAAGGTCTCTGTGAGGCGAACGTAGAGGGATGCTCAAATTGAATTTTTGAGGCTTTGGAATGCACTTCGAGGTGGATTAAAAATTGCCTAATTTTGCGTGCTTGAACTTCATGAACCTAGGAAACAAACAAGTTTTGTAGGGGGGTTATTCGTGGAATGAGTGCTACTTGATTTCATGATAAAAACTAGCTCTTGCTAGGGATCTTCCTTCAAATGTTCTTTAAAATGAATGAAGGGAGAAGAAGTCCATAATTCAAGTGCCTTTATCCATCCATTGGGCTTGGAGTTAGGTGACAACGGTGACACAACTTAAAACAAAAAGAAACAAAGGACTTAAAAATAAAAGTATTTACATACCAATGCCAATCACTTTACTGCGTAAAGTGCTTGAGATGTTGCTCGCTGTGAGGAAGGGAAAATGGTGTTTTGTCTCCATATGCTAACAAGAAACTATTCTCACTGTGTAGCTAATGAATTTGGAAAGGTCTTGTCCATAGTTCAAGTCAAATTTTTCGTGCATACCTTTTGGTTCTCTCCATTTGTCCCAAAGGAGAATGAGATCACCAATTTGCAATTCTCGAGACTTGGCCTTCTTGTCAAAAAGCTTCTTCACTTGGTCCTAGTGTTCCATGATGCGGTCAGCCACTTGAACTCGGTTCTCTTCCAATTTAGAGAGATACATAATACGCTTATCAATAGAGTTATCAAAAGTCTCGTCCTCAATGGATTTAGCCAATTTGAGGGTTGGGAAGTTCCAATGTTATAGGAATCTCGACATTCAACCTATACAAGGGTTGAAAGGGATACATACCGATTGCTCACTTCAGAGTTATCCTGTCTGCCCACAAAGCATCATACAAAGCCTTATGCCACAAACCTTGATTCTCATCTACTAGTTTACGAATGATAGTCACCACATTTTTGTTGCTCGATTCAACCTGGCCATTACCTTGTGGGTAATAGTCAAAAGAATGTGACAAGGTTATGCCATGTTCAAAATAGAACTCAATGATCTCGTTTGACGAGAAAGTAGAAGCGTTGTCAACAACAATTTTGTTCGGCATGCCGAACCTAGAAATGATGTTTTCCTTTAAGAAATTGCATACTACTTCTGAAGTAGCATACTTGGTAGGAATTGCTTCCACCCACATGGTGAAATAATTAGTAGAAATCAGGATGTAGATGTTTCTTACACTTGATGATGGATTAACTGCATCGATGAATTCAATTCCCCACTGCTGGAAAGGTTCTTCAATCACCACGGGTTTTAATGGCAAGGTTTCCAACAAACTGTTGACACAATTCACACTTACGCACCCAAGAGTACGTATCCTGAAAAAGTGTGGGCCAGTAGTACTTAGCTCTTAGGATTTTGTGAGTGGTTATTGGTGCCAAGAAGTGTCCTCCACATGCCAATTTATGTTATGATTTCAACAGTTTTTATTGTTGTTCCTTATCAACATCAAAGAAAATTTCCATCCATTGCACGCTTGTACATGCCATTGTCCCACAAAATGAAGTTCCATATGAGAATATTTCAATTCGTAATTCTTAAGAGGGAAACTCATGAATGCAATGGGAGATTCAAAGCCCTCATTGTTTTCTTGCACCAGAATCGCCAAAAGTTGTACATGATGAATTCTTTGGTGTAGTTGGGACAGACCAACACGGGCACATGGGCAATGGCCTTCTTGATGTCATCGAAAGCTGCTTTCCCTTTCTTCGTCCAATGAAATGTAGTAGTACCCTTCATCATATTTACAATATGATGAGTTTTCTCCACAAAGTCTGGGAGAAACCTTCTTAAGAAGTTTACCTTGCCAAAGAAGGAATGGAAAACCTTCTTGCTTGATGGCAGGGTAAGAGATTTAATATCGTTGACTCTTTCTGAGTCAATTTTGATTCCCTCTATGGACACAACATGACCAAGGATTTTACCTTCTATAACCCCAAAAATTCATTTTTTTGGGTTCAAGGAAATACCATGCTAATGACATCTCTCCAAGATTTTCCTTAGATGGTAGAAGTGTTCATAGCACTTTTTAGAGAACACTGTGAGATCATCAAGATACACCACGATAAACTTACCCATCATGTAACAAAAATACAAGTCCATAGCATGTTGGAACGTGGCACCAACATTGATCAAATGAAAAGGCATCCTACAATACGCAAAGGTACCCCATGACATTGTGAAAGCTATTTTGTGTTGATCACTTGAATTAACTTCAATTTGATTGTAACCGGATAATCCATCTAGCATGGAGAACATTTCAGATCCGGTCACGTTTTGTAGGACTTGGTCCATCACTGGAAGAGGATAATTGTCTTTGTGTGACAACTGGTTTAGATTCCTAAAATCCACACAAATACAGATTTCACCATTCTTCTTACGAACGATAACAATATTTGCTATCCATGTTGAATGGTGGACAGGGAATATTATTTGAGCGTTGAGCATTTTTTGAACTTCTGCCAGCATTGTTCTAGAAATATTTGGATTGTACTACCTTTTCTTTTGTTTGTAAGGCAAGGCTCCAACTTTGAGAGGGATATCATGTTGCACTTCCTTAGGCCGAAAAATATTTCAGATCTTCATATGAATATGCTAAGACATCCATATATTCTTGTAACAACTGGGCAAACTGTTTCCTTTCTTCGGTTGTGCAACACTGTCCACCATCTTAGGTTTAGCTTTAGTTCCCAAGTTGATCTGTTCCACTTCATTAGACAAATCAAAATCTAAGAGTTGCTTCTTGACATAGCGATCATGCTTATCAAAAAGATTCTCTAAAGATACTAATCCCTTGGGAATTGTATTCCCTCTAAGTTGCAAGTATTCTTCACTCGTAACAGGATCCATATCGGACATAGATTCTTGATGTGGAGAATCACTTCCTTCGAAGTACAATTCATCAAAGTTTTCTGCTTTCTCTAGAAAGGAAATAATTTGATGATCATCATTGAAAATCTGTCAGTTCTCTGAGTTATCAAGGCACTTGGGAAAAAAACCAATTCAATGGTGTAGGTGGAACCCTAAAAGTCTTTATGTGGTAGCAAGAGCATGGTTAAGATTGATAAGGAATCAGCTCTGGTATTATATTCTCTGGGGACAATAGATATATCAAAAGCTTCAAATTCCTCAACGGAATCCCAAACCAAATTGCGATAATTCCTGAGTTTGTCATTTTTTGTCTGATACAAATTCCTCACTTGACATACTATCAGCTCGGCATCACCTTGTGCATGGAGGTTTCTTATACCCTTCTTTAGCGCAACTTGCATTCCTAATAATAGAGCCTCATATTTGGCAGTGTTATTAGTGTTATCAAATTGTAACTTGAAAGAGAAAGAAAAAAACTTTCTTGTAGGGGAAATAAAAACCATTCTTGCTCCAGAACCGGTCAAAGAGTAGCTGCCATCAAACTCGAGTAACCAAACACCATTTGGGTCACCAAGGCTGGCAATGTCAAAGTCTGAAGATTCATCATTTGATGAAGGTTCATGATCAGAGATAGAAAAATCATCTGATGATGATTCATTTGAAGTCGAGGAAACCTCACTATTCTCTGACTCATTTATGGTCAAGGATTCACCAACCTCTTCGGTTTGCAGATAGTAAGTTCCCATGCTTGAAGATTCAAATAGGATTTGAGCTCTTGGGTGATCTGATTGGGTTACTGAAAACTTTGACTCCTTTTCAGGAATCAATTTCTACATTACACCTTTGACAAGTATTTTTCCTTCAGACATGTCCATGCTTAGTTCTCCTCCAACATCTTTACAGAGATTGCATCTAAGGAGAATTCCGTAAGATAATGGTACGTCGGCTACAAGAACTGTCATTTTTATTTTCTTCTTTGGGTACGCAGCAAATGCATACTACATATCTTTGATCTAGCCAATCAAAGGCACTTGTTTATTCTCCATGGAGAAACAACAACTGAAAGTTTTGGTTAGATCCAAGCCTAAAGCAGTAGCTACCTTGGAGGGCATCACATTGTCAGATGCACCAGAGTCTATAACACAGTTACTTAGTTTAAAACCATTGACAAGTAAGGAGATGAAAAATGGATCAATGTGTCCAAAGGCAGCTAGAGGATTGGGCACAAGGTTACTCTATGGTGTTTTGGGCTTAAGAGCAATAGGAACATCAAGAGGTGTATCCTGACTTGGGGTAATTCCTTTTTCATTGACGAACTTAACAATCCTATCAAATTGGTCGGGGTTGGGTTTGAGGTACTCAACCTCCGACATTTGGACCTTGGTTTTCTTGGCATGGTTGATAATGTCAAAAGCCTGGAAAGAATTTTGTAAGCTGGAAGTAGTAACTTCACTAATTGGTTTAATGAAAGGCACACTGGTCTTGGGAACGAAAGGATTGGCTTTAGGAACAATGAGAGTTGATGAAGAGCGATGAGGTGCACTTACTTGTGGATTTGCTTCTTTCTTGGGTTGACAAGAGAGAGGAGATCCTCTTTTGGCAATCGTGACCGGTGGTTTCTACTTTTCAAGTGTAGCAACAACTTGAGCTTTATCGAGTTGGTTATGTTAATGTTGCATGAAAACAACATAAGTGTTTGTCACCAAGTCATCTTCTTCTTCTTCCACCATTTGTAAGTAACTAATCTTGGAGTCGCCAACTGATTCAATTTCTTCTTCTTGGAAGAGATTGACATTTTCTTCTTCAGGGTAATCTTGTTGTGCATAATCATCTTGTTTGGCCTCATAATATCCCGTTGCATTATTAGTAGGTGGGGCTTCTAGAGCAAGCCTTCCTAGGGACGCTGGGAGACGGTTTTGATTTCTATTGTCAACATAATTGGGAAAATTCCTCCTTGAGACATACTTGTAGTTCCCATTGATGTTGTTTGTTTCTTGCTTCTTCAAATACAAAACTTCGTTTGCCAACCTTTGGACCATGGGATCCATAAAATTGGAACTGGAAGTGGGAGAATTTCGATTAGATGTTGAAGACCTGAGGCTTGCATCCTTTTGTTGGTGTTGGTGCCCATTCTTATTTCTCAAGCAAGGATCATGTCATCTTCAAGGTTGGTAGATAGTTGCTGAACTGCTTCAATGTTGGCAAGATTTTCCCTGTGTAACAAGAAACTTAATTTGGGGAGTTGCATGTTGATGAAGAAGCACTTCAAGTTATGATATGTTGGTCTTGCATCATTCGGGATCCACGTCACCAATTTTTTGAATTTAGCTACAAACTCACACATGGGTTCATGAGCCTCTTTGTGCATGGTTGTGAGTTGCACCAACAAAGCATGTGAATCTTCAGTAGGTTTGAATATTTCTTCAAAATTCATGTGAAGAGTGGACCATTCAGTGACGAAAGCATTAGGAAGAGTATAGAACCATTCAACTACAACCCCTTGAAGGGATTCAATGAACAATATTACAAAAATTTCTTCATGCTCAATGCCGAGAACACCACAAATGATGTAGAATGCGAATATGTGTTCATTAGGATGTTGTTTGTCATCACCTTGAAACTTCGGGAGATGCTTTCTTGAAATGCATAGAAGTTTGTGCAAAGGTGTGGCCAAACGAAGGGGACCAAAATCATTTCCCCACTGTCTTGTAGGTGGTGCGGCCATAACTATTTGCACAACAGGTACTTGAACAGGACACCTGTGGTAGATAGACCAAACACTTGGAATAGGAGATCTTTGGCTCCTTGGAGGGTTTCCTACAACACGTTGCAGTGGTGATCTTATTCACAGAGGAGTAAATGGAAAATTACATTGCAACAACTCTTCGAAAAGTGGATCTACTACTCCTTGAGCCCTCAATCCTCATGTATATATTCGGTCCACCAAAATGTAGATCTGAACAAGTTGGAGATTAAAAATCACAAATACAAGAGAACAATAAGAAACTATAAACTTATCTACTTCAATTAAAAGTGTGAGGCTTAGATTACGTATGTCGTTCCCCAGTGGAGTCGCCAAAAAACTGCAGGGTGAAAATTATGTAATCATCTTTTCAATAGATTACACAACTAGGACTTCAGCCACAACTATGTGAGATAAAATCTCTCCTCTCAGAAAGGGGAGGCACCCTTCTTATTGCTAATAGAAGCTACAATAAAATTGATTAAATTATTTACACAATACACATTATACTTACAAAATAGGGGGTGTGTGTCACATTCATGCTTCTCTCTTTTTTCATAGAAGATGTTTACAATACTTCACTATTGGAAGTTCTTAATTCACGATAACTCTAAACGATCAACAAGGAGTAATGCCAATATCTCTATCTTGTCAAAGCAAAGCGTAGAGATACCAGATGTGATTAATAATAAACAAGTAAAAGAAAAGGGAAATCTTACGAAGGCACAAAGTTGTTTTGTAGCTTTTTCAACGATGGATTTGTGAGAGACGTGTTGTTTGTTGGATTAGAAGCACAAATTCTTCTTAGACACAAGAATTCCTTGATCAACATGAACGATTACAAGCGCAAAGTCTTGTAGATCATTCAACAAAAGTATCCAAACAATAAACTCAAATCCAAATAAGAAATGCAACACAAATTTTACATAAATTACTTGAAGTCGTTCAAATATCATTCACTAATCACCACCAAACATGATCAACTCATAAGATATTGAATCCAACACAAAGTCTAGCTTGCAATTGTCTTCTTTATTGATCAATTTCATTCACAAAGCATGAACACAAAGTTTCACAATTTTGCTTCAAAAAGGGCAGCACTTTGTTGCAAAATACTAAAGGTAAGCTTTACAATAGAAATCCCTCATATATATAAAGGAGAGGGATGAGAAAAATTAGGAAATGAGTTGAGAAAAGTTAGGAAAGTTAGGTGAGTCAATTTAGGAAAATCTCACCTAACTTTGACTAAAGTCAAAATGTAATTTGTCTTCAAGAAATTACATCTCTAATTTTTGGTGTAATTACATTTCGAGAAAATACATTTAAGAGGTCAAAAAATATTTACAAGATGCATAATGGAAAGCATCAAAAAGTTTAACACTGGAGATTAGGAATCTTAATGGTTCCTTGCTTAGGCGTGGAAGTCTTCATACTTCTTCCTGCTCTCCTACATAAAATTCTCAACTGAACCAATGGTATAATCCACAATGGTTTCAATCCTCATGATCGATCTCATGGTGGATGAGTGAACCTTTTTGCACCTGTCAAGATGCGTCTTAAGGTTATCAAGTGTAAGTCTTGTATCACAAATGACATCCAAAGAGGCTTCTGAAAAGACTGCATTGTCTAATAGCTTCATGATGGCTTCTTTGAAGATCTGGGATAGTTTTGTGGCTGGTAGGAAGATACGATTCTCTTCAAAGAGCTACCCTAGTGACTCCTTGATTCCTCTTTCAAGAATAGCACGATGCCCTTTGACATCATCCTGTACTTGGTGGAGATCTTTTATAAGGGATTCAATTATTTGAATACAATGCTTCAATGATTCTCTTACTTCTACATATTTCTCCTTGTCGGGAATCACCCCGGCTTCCACCAATTTACTGAGCTTTGCTTGTGTCATCTGTGACCACACTAACATGAATTTTTCCATTTCTTTGCACTCTTTGGAAAGCATATTCTCCTCCTTATCAAGCTTTGTTTTGAGTTTGGATATCGGAGTAGCTTTTTCATCCACAACAATTATAATTTGAGAACCGTGTTCTACAATCTTTTTGATGAAATCATACAACACTTTGCCTTTGGAGGAAAACTTCTCAGCTTTCTTGATAGATGGGTCCTCAACACTTACCATTGCTAATGGTTGTGCATTACTTGAATATCCTCCAAGTCTCCTTACAATAGTGGAATAATGCTCTACCTTCTGTTTGTACATGTTTCGAGCTTGCTCCATTTTTTCTAGTCTTCCAACTAGTATATCCAAAGTCACTTGTGCATTTGCTTTTGCACTTTCATTTGTGACCTTGCCAAGCTAGACCCTTGTCAATGTATAATCCTCCATATTGACATCTCCTTCTTCCTGAGGAAGTACGCAAATTTTTGCATATTTATGACCAGTTTTGTCAACATTCAGCTGTGAATACACTTTTACCTTTTTCTTCTCCTTAGCTTTTGGAGGAACTATCTCTTCAAGATCAAGCTCTTCTAGAGAAATCTTTTGCTTTTTTCACTTGAATTCTTGAGATATCAGTCAAGGAGGAAGAGAGGAGGTATGAGCTTCTGGGTTAACTGTCAACTCTCTTGTCATTGTCACTTCTAAAGTGACAACTAGTATTGTGACAATGGGCGTAGTGTTTGTCATAACTGCTCCTGTAGTTTGCACATTGAGCTGATCATGCATGGATTCATTCATGAATCTATTAAACTTAGCTTCTTAAGTGATATCATAGGATGGTGATGACAGGTTGGGAATGGATGATGGACTTGACAAAATTTCAACCATTTGTATACTTGTCACTAAAGGAGTATCAAGTATGGTTGATGCTGCAGGGTCTGGTGAAATATCCGCTGCGAGTATTACAGATGTAGGGATAGGTGATGTAGGAACGGGTGGTGGAGGAGTGTTTGGATTTGGAGGTGTACGAGGAACATTTGAAGTTACAGGCAATGATGTCATCAAAAGTTCTTCAACTACATTCTCAGAAGGAGACATAGTTCTTTCTTCATCATGCCTGAGTTCTTGTTGATCATCGTCTTGCTCTACTAACTCTGGTTCATCTTCTTGATCACCTTCAGACTCTTGTTCACCTTCAGAATCTACTTCCTCATCAGAGTCTCCTTCTGCTGAATCTTCTTCTTCATTGGAATCTATCTCTTCAGAAACAACCCCCTTTCCTTTGGAACGAGATGGTTCAAATTTCATAGTTTCTCCTTTTTGGATGGCCCGTGTTTCCTTCTTGTCGATAGTGAACTTGATCCTAGGGCCTCTTCGTGAAGAAGTGGGAATGACCACTGGCTTATCTTTCATCTAGAGTTCTTGTTGTTGGCTAGCTTCTGCTGGGGATTCTTCTCCTTCAGAATCTGTTCTAAAAGTTTTTGTCTCAAAGTCGTGCTTGTGTAACCACTCTACAGTGTTAGCCAATATTGGTGCCAATCTCTCCCTAATGAAACACTTTCCTTTCTAGAACATTTAATTGAAGGAAAAGGTCTCTTGGCTATTTCTTGTTCATTGTAGGTTGCGTTCATGATGTCACCAGGATCTGTGAAGTCCTCTGGTAGGTCAACAACACCAAGATCTTTGATCTGTTGTACGGTTAGCCTACAAAAATCAATCTTATGAATGGTCTCTTCATCTTTGCAATCGGCCCAGATGTCCTCAAAGTGGTACCTATGCTAATGATCAATTTTCAACTTCTTCTTGACATTTCGGTAGTCAAAATCAAACCTATATCTATAGGTCCTGATTGTCATGACCTGCATTTCTGCATAGACGAACTTGGCTTTTTGTACACTTTTGATGGTATACCTACCGATTGTCAATGGGAAGTTGAATCCCGACTTGTGAATTTTCATTTGTTCTTTATGAACTAAAATCAATTGTTTGCACAACTCCATGAGAATCCACTTGTTTGAGGGGTATCTGGGCAACATGTAAGGGAACCCAGTGTAGCACCCTACTCTTAGGTAGGTAAAAGTTGGGAATTGTAGAAATATGCATACATATTTACTTACCACTTTTTAGGCCTCGTCAGATACTCTCTTCTTTTCGAGAGTCAGATCAAAGCTTAAAAGTAGAGGCATGAAGAAAGCATCAGTAACCCTCCTAAAATGGTGGAGGCTTTCCTTCAGATCTAGTTGTTAGAAAAAATTGTACAAAGGTACAGTGTGTCAGCTCCCTTTTGTAGATAGACCTAGAAATTTCCTCATCATGGCTACAACATACACCAAGTAAGAAGTCATGTAGAACTTCAAGGTGATTGTCACATTGATCAGTTGTTCATGTATTTCATCATTGATATGATTTCCCCAATCAATATGGACTTTTTGTCTCCTTATGATTCTGATGTATTCATACATCCAGTCGTGAAAATAGGATGATTCAGGAAATCCCTTCACTCTGCTCAAAAGTGTGATCATATCTCTGACATCTTCCTTGAAGTCACTTCACGGAAGTCCCTTCAGCCATCTTGAAATAGTGTGCCTAGGTTCTTTCAACCATTCACTATTAATCAAGTATTTAGTCTTGTTGGGATCGGAGTTGTAGACCTCCTGCGCTTGTTGTATTGAGATGTCAGTGTACTCCATCTGTGGAACTCTGAAAACAATATCATTAAAAAAGTCAGGTTCAAGTCTCAATATCTCATGCCCAGAAGAATTAATAACACTTTTTCTTTCCCTGATGTAATGGGATGCAACCTGGAGGAAAAATTCTATATTATGGGTAGAAGTAGGGAACGTGGACACCAAATGCAAACTACTATGCACAATGGCTCTCAAAGAATCTTGAAGAGGCTTCTTCTCAGTTCTTTCCACGAAATCAACTAGGTCTTGATGAACGACCTCAGTGTCTTTTATCTCATCCACCTTTGAAATCACTACTGTCAGTAGATAAACACCTTGTTACTTGTATTTAATATTTTTTTTTAGCCCTTGAAGATGATGGAGGTCTCTTGGCTATCATTTGAGAGCAATTTAATCAACAAGAAACAATTTTGAGGATACTCCAATGAGATTTGAAAAGAAACTGCAAGATGTGGAATCAACAAACGTTAGTCTAAAAACAACATTGGGATGTGTGAAGTGAGCAATGATGTTGAGAAAGCATGTAATGGGCGATGAAGCATAGAAAACGATGCATGAGCCAAAAAAGGGTCCCAAAGAGAAGTTGGAGCAATTTAAAGTGTTAGAAACAAAAAGCAAGAAAAAGTGTAAGGACGATGAAAATCAGTGCCCTTGCACTTTGAGAAAGTTCAACTTGATGCAATGGCGTTGATTTTCAGTGCCCTTACACTTGGAAAGAATTAGTGAAAGTTTGAAAGTGAGATGGAGTATAAAAACCCCGCTTGAGCATTTTCAATGATTTTCTCACATTTGATGAGGTACGAACTTGGTGTAATGACGTTAAATTTCAATGCCATGACATTTGTGAATGATTTATTTCAAAACCCACACATGTTTTCTCTCCTTTGGCATTTGGATATAAATTGTGAAAGGAAATAGTTTGCAAGGAATGATATGAGACAAGCAAGGACGTGCGTATGAAAACAAGTCGAAAACCCCAAGAGAAAGCAAGAGGGATGCGCGACTGAGAAGAAGAGGGTGCGATTTGAAGCCAAAACATGTGGAGGAAAGAGAGAAAAACCAAGCGCGAACTTGAAGAAAGATTAAGGTTAAAACGCGTGAAAAGAAGGAAATGATTTGAAAAACAAAGAAATCCAAATCCAAATCAAATCTAAATGTTATTTACAAACTAGGCATGGAAAATACAGACAAAAGCAAAGAAAATAAAGGAGAAACAAAAACCCATGTACCTGGAAGGGAAAACATGAAAAATCAGCTCGACCTAAAGTCAGATCCTCACAAAAACGCATTATCCAAATGATAGATGTGTGCCCAGCAAAGAGGAAGGATAAACAAAGGATAAGAATGAAGTGGAGTAACCTAAAATCACTTTTAAGTGATTTAAAAGTGTTAAAAACCAACTCAAGTTGTTCCATTAAAATGAGGCATAAAAAGTGGCATAATTAATGAAAAGTGCACATGAGCCAAAAAATACTGCCCCAGTCATAAAATGACTAAGTCAGGAGGAAAAATGCAAAGGCGCTAAAAATCAGCACCTTTGCACCAAAACACAAATTCACCTAAGTGCAGGGGTACTGAAAAAGCCTGCCCCTACACTGTTGATACTGAGTCAATTTTTCATCAAAAGTTAGAGCATTGTTTTTTGGAGCAACTACACTTTTCACTATTTCACTAAGTATCAACAGTGAGAGCTCGTGAAGGTACTCATTTTGAAGGTCTCCATGAGGCAAACATAGAGGGGTGCTCAAACTAACTATTTGAGGCTTTGGAACACACTTCAAGGTGGATTAAAAATTATCTCATTTTGTGTGCTTGAACTTCACGAACCTAGGAAACATACAAGTTTCGTAGGGGGTTATCCATGGAACGAGCGCTACTTGATTATGTGAGAACACATTGGAGGCTAGGGATGGGTTTTAAACTTGAAAATTACCAATGAAGAAATAAGACCTTGGGTTCTTAAATCACTAGTAGTGAGTGGATTTAGGGAACATAGGGAATATGGGTTAGCCTTTCTCTTAAAACTACAATTTTGACTGATGCCAGTGTAGGCTTAGTCTTATGGTTACTGCTTTAACCATCTTATAGAATGACAAGGTGTCATTATGAGATGATTGGGGCATTATAGATTATAAACATTAAATCTCATTATTTTTCATGCATGTGTGTTACCTTGGTGGATTTACGTAATCCTTCATGATATGTATATAAATATTCAAGTGTAATGGATATGTGATGCATGAGCATATAGGTATGCTAATTGAAAACTATTCACATAGTGAACTAGATTCCATCATGCATGTTGGCTACATATTACTAGATCCTTTGTGATCGATTAGGCTTCTCTAGTGGAGTTGCACAGGGAAGCTAAGGCTTTGTGGTAGGGTGGACCAATGATGCTCTCTCTCTTCTTTTGGCTTAGGTTATGGAGGTAGGAAGTGAAGAGATTTGTAATACATATGTTAATGTCTTTATCTTTCTTGTGATCTACTATTTGAAGGGAGTAGATGACTCTTGTTTACTTGTTTATAGCACTGAACCTATTTTAGAGTACCGTCGTTATTATAATTAGATTGTTACTGTTAGAGCACCAAATCTGCACCCTATTTACTAAGCTTTTTAACTGTACTTAGCAGATTTGGACTAACATGGGACTGCTTTCAGGTTGTGGGTGACCTGTTTGAAAGCAGACCTCCAGTGATAAGGGTTGGCTTCCCCTTTTGATGCCACCTAACTACTTGATATTCTGAGATAAGGGTAAGAGTTTGCATAAACTAAACTTGATACTGAAAATAAACTAAGGTGATACACCAAAACAACTTAGACCTGCTAATAGCTTTGCACACTCAAATTAATATTTCAAAGCTAACTCACACAATTCCCTATCCAATGCAGTTCACATCAATAATTTATAAAGAGGTCTATAACAATGTTTTTAAAACGAAAGGACAGATTTCACAATCAATAACACTACTAAACAACACAGTTTATAACCTGTAAACAGATATTTTCTATCAAATGGATGCATGAAACAAGGGACAAGTTGTAAGGAAAATGACTTTTCAAAAAACAGACTGATCAACCATTAATGACACACCACAAAACATGAAGAGAAAAGGTAAAAATTCTCCAATCTATTAAATCAAAGTGCTTACTATATATTCGGTCTGTCTAAGTTACAATGCAGCTTCATGAAAAATAACTCCAAGAGAGTACCTATCCTCCTGTTTAAAAAGAAAGAACTCCTCTAAAATTACTTAAACAACATATTTAAGCCAAAACATCCAAAACCCCCACACAAGTGTTTCTAGAAGATCCTGCTCGGATAAAACAAAAGTGGCCCCAAAAGAACCTTCTAGAAGTCTCCAAAAAGTCTTCTACATGGAGAAAAAACAAGCTAAGTCAATAGCCATCCCAAAAGTGTGACAAAAATGCCTCTAGCTGGTCTCATTTCCACCAAAATCAGTCTAAATAGCAACTCACACTTCCCACACCTCTACAAATCATCATGGTCCAATTACAACATTTGACCATATCTCTATCATGCAATATGTGTGTTTTTGAAAACACATGGATTTTTAAAGCATAAATATAGTGATTTTGTTAAGTGATTTATAAAACACCACTTAGCAAATCACTTTACAATTAAGCTCAACTTAAAGGGCCCCACCATTTAAAATTTATTACAATTGCATTTAAAAAATGATTTTCAAATCACTTATAGCTATTTTCAAAACTGAAAACAAATGTAACATACAATGCCATTGCTAGAAGCCTTCAAAAAGCTTCTAAGGAATTGGACTATACCATCCTACCTTACTCAACATTCTTGGACACACATGGTAAGATACATGTTTACAAAGGCATTATAGGCTTCAACATACCTGGTCAAAAGGTTGACCTCCAAGCCCCTTGGAAGGCATATTCCAATCACATGTGATGTTAGGTCAAAGAGACAAAGCATAATGCTTAACCATGGCACTCCTCATATTGCATTTGACTTGGCAAAGTTTGAAAATGGGGAAAATAAACTAAGGCATAAAAATGCCTAAGGCAATAACATGTGGTTTTTGGCCCCCATCACATTTCACATGAGTTTGATTTTTAAAAGCAAGGGATAAAATCCCATCGAAATGCCAAAAGGTCAAACCCTAATCATAAAATACCAAAATGATGAAAAACATCATCATTTGGTCTTCAAAGAATCTGAAAAAAATGCTCTACTGCCATGAGGGTTTGGGAAACACAGGAAAAATGATGCTCCTACTGGCTTTTAGTCAATTTTTGACATTTCTTGCATGAAATCACCATGGGAACTCAAGTAAACATGTCTTCTTGGCATAAATTTGTATTTTGTGAACTTGGAGACTATTTTTTGACTTACAGACCGCGACTGTGAACCTTCCCTGATGATTCTTTTGTTGCATCTTTCTCTGTGGGTTATTCTCTTTGCTTACAACCGTCATTGATGAAGTTTGTTTAGCTCGAATGGAAGCTTTTTAAGTGACAAAAGCTTGCACAATCAATAAAATGAGTGATTCTTTGCTTAGGTAAGCTTGACTCAGACCCACATTATTCTATTTTTTAGCAAAAAGAGCTCCTTGGAGCCTCTAATCTTGAAGATAAAGCAACATGTTCATTTCCTCTACACTTGAGAATGAAAGGAAGAAAAACCCCAATATCTTTTGTTGTTTCTGTAAGAAAATTTTGACCATTCTTTGGTCGCGGCCAAGAGAATGGAATAGTTTTTTTCTTGCTTTTCATTTCCTCAAATTCCATGATAGCTTTTGCATGACACTGCATTTGCAATTTAGAGTAAAAAAACCTAGGTGGGTTCTTCATTCTTTGCAGGAAATATGGTTTCAATTTGATTTTCTTTCTGGGCTTACCCTAAACTCGTGGAACTTCTTACTCTCTGAAAATTTGATCAAGGCTCGACTTCTCCTTTTCAAACCCCTGTGTGTGTCATGAAATTTACGTATTTTTCTTTCATTTTTCATAGCCATGGCTCGATCTCGAGCTCTGCGTGCAAAAAAATGAATACACCTAGCTTCCTTGCTATGTATCACATGTTGTGTGCTTCAAAATGTACATTCTATGCATTTTTCTATGATTTAAATGTACCTATACATTTATATGTCACAGTTGTATTTTTCCTATAGAAAACCATTTTTTAAGCAAACCCTCCTTTGCTGATGAAATCATGCAAGATTATAATATGAATGAAGTTGCATGAGGGAGTGATCACTGTTCCACAATAAAATGCTGCCCTATTATGTATTTTCCATCTATAATTTGTATTCTAAGGCAGTGGTGTTGCTCTTGATCTTGAAAATGAAAGCAACTGCCCCTTTTCCATGCTTTGGTCATTGTCAAAACTGAATAAATTTTCTCCACCACCATCCTAAGAATTCCTCTATATCTCCCTATGAACTGTCACCACAATAGGGTGATCATTCTTAACTTAATGCTGATATCAAAAGGATTGTCCTAATGTGAATGCACAATTGTGACTATCTTTGGACAAAAAAACATTTATCTCATTCAACCTACCACCTACATGGATGCTATGGTCCTTCTCCATGTGGAATGCTCTCTTACATTTAAACTATCACAGTTGTCTATATATTCTTCAATAGCACTAGGTAAATTACCATTCAAATGCACAAACAAATATAGTTATGCTGCTAATTAACTAGATTTCACCACAACGCGATCTATCAAGAATTTTATAGTGAAATGGCATAATAGCTCTCCAGATATAAAATTGATTGTTCTCTTATAATGGCACTGTTCAAACATTTTCAAACCCTTACCCATATCTGGATGGTAAGTTGTCCTCTTATTGTCCTTCTCTCAGTGACATGCTTGCATAATCTTCCCCTTTTGTTGTACAATGTTGTCTCTTCTTTGCACCCTAGGACATCATCTTGACATGATAACTTGATCATGCACTTCTTTCATTATCTACGACTGCTCCATTATGATTTTCATGCTATGCAACTATAGTAAGCTCCTTAGAAGTCTACAAGTGAAACCGGCCTTGAGGCTCTCTTATGTATTCATTGTTTGTACTTCTTTGCTTAGGCCTGTGTATTATAGACCAGTTATTTGAAATGTCTCCACTCTTAGTAGACCCAACAAGGGAATTCCTTTCTCCTAACAATATTGCAGATGTTGAACTAAAATTATGGACTGTTTACCATAGAAGATTATTGCTTTAACATGACTGCTACTACTTTGGCTTCCATAGTTATATGGCTAACCTCAAGGTTTATGGCAATATCCCTTTATCACCTAGCTTGACAAATAGGATGCACTATCTATCTTCATTGAAGTATCTTCCTTCTAAACCATCACTAAAAGATTCCATGAATGCACCTTACCCAAAGCATGTTTTAGGACTTCCATGCACATAAATATAAGGGTTGTCATTTATTGTCTTGTTATGTGGTACCTAAGATGATGGTACTTGTCCGTGACAACCATTTGCATTTTTATGATGACCAAAATTAGTTGTCCTCCCAACTTTTGTAGTAGCTTCATCAGATTCACTTGAATAATGCTTATGATTTCTCCTCCTACTATGACAAGAAGGTATAACATTGCAATAGCAAGGAATGTTTCCACAACAACAATGGAAATAATTATTCTTGGTCACATAACTGCTTCTTTCGAGGATAAGACATGATTTGCAAGTTGAAAGCAACATTTCCCTTTGTTTTTCTGGTGCATCAATGGGAAAGGTAGAATCACACTTTACTATAGAATTGCATTTCATCTGCAACCCATCAAATAATTGACAGCCTGACTCCTCACTGCTACTTCCTCTGGAAAAATAAATAGTCTTAGCTTCCCTTCAGCACTTCTCTTGTCACCTCTACAACCCTTGCAACCTACCCTGTCATCATCACCACTCTGCTCTTTTTCACTACATTCATTGTCACTCTCATCTACTATCAGATAATTAATTCTCTTTGTCCATATAGTTCCTGTAGCTTATGTTAGGTTTGTGCTTTCCTAGCTTGTTTCCATCTTTTTTGTAACCTTTGCAAATGTAGGGAAGCACCATAACACCAGTTGTTAGCAGATAATGACAACCCCATACTTGTTGGACCTTGCTATCCTATGGCATGCATTCCTGACTATATTCATTGTTGTTGTCCAGTTCATTCCCTTAGGACCACCCCTTGTAGACCCTTAAAAGTTGCTATCCCATTCACTTGTATCACGACCTTGACTCAACCCTTGCTCTTGCTTCTGTCATGTGTAATAAATACACATAGTTTCCTCATTGTAACTTTATTGGACAGCCACATGTCACATATGTGGGTGACCTAACAACTCACTTTCCTATGTGATGTGTGACTGCCCAATAGGGTTGTGGTGATAGGGGCTTGACGACAACCTAAAATGCTTCCTTATTGTTTAAAAGATGCATAATTGAACTTGATGCATCTATGAAGATACTTGATGCATCTCCAAAATCACTTCCTTTTATAAAATGGATCAAGGGTCCACTTAAGAAGATTGAAAGACATATCAACACAGTATGTTGCATCTTTTGAATCTGATAATGAAAGTTGATCAACTGGTGTGATTTCATATTGATTTAATGCATTGATAAGAGATAAATATTTGATCAAGTTGCTTAACTTCCTTTTCTTTCAAAGCATGTTGAGCTCTACCCTTGTGGGAGCTACATTTACCCCACATGCTGTATTTGATCTGATAATGAAACAATCATCAGACTTGTCCTAAATCTGCACATGAAGCAAACAGTTAGAAAATAAATGCATATGTTCGATGTTTCTATTTAATGCACTTATGGATCAGTTTATACATGCATAGATAGGTTTGTATGTAAGGATTGAATCTTTCATTTCTTAGAGCCTTGCTCTAACATCATGTTTTCTTCAAATGCATGGTGAGTAGTGCTACGGAGCTGGGAGGGACACGAGTGGTTCAGGGTAGCAACAACATATCAATGGGAAACTTGTAACCAATCATTCACATGCAATGAATGGTTCAATTCTATATGCACATTTCCTTTCTTTGTACTTATTCATGTATGAATTGCTTCATATGTTCATTGAATAAGAGAGTTAGTCCCTTGGCTTGTGAGGGACATGTACCTTAATGATTATCAATAAAATAAATTACATTTGAATACATGATTCTCTTTCTCGTTTGTTGTAATGGACCATTGAAATGACAAAAATGTAATTTGATTTACTTTGACAATCACTCCTTTATGCATATTGAAACTAGCAGTTTTATGGTTTATCTTTAAATGTTTAAACAACATGAAAAGAAAAAACACTAGGTTACCTGATTTCAGCTGAAAGCTAAAAATCAGGTAACAGTTACAAATATCATAAATATGGTTTCAAGTGTGTGTAAACCTATATTGCAATGGAAAACAAGTTGAATTCTTAAGTTCATGTTAGAGTACTTTAAATGGATTCTACACTAATTATGATAATTGTTAAAATTATTTATATATTCTGAAAAATAAATTGACTCCTTTTATATTGGATCTATATTAACTTCATGATATTCCCTAGTTTTCATACTTTATTAGTGATTAATTGGATAGATGTTACAATTTACCTTATCATAGGCTTTCAATATGTCTAATTTCAAAATAACCACTGGGGTTTTGTCCAACATGATTGAATGAAGAACTTCATGTGTCAAAATGGAACCTTCTAGTGTATCCTTCCTAGGAACAAAGCCACCTTGTTCATCATAAATGATTAAGGGAAGCAGCTTCGCAAGTCTAGAAGCGATAGCCTTCATAAAATTTTTATTTAAGTTGCATAAGGCTATCAGTATGAAGTCATTAAAAGAATTCGTGTCTGGTTTTTTTGGAATAAGGGCAAGGAAGGTTGCATTCAACTCCTTTAAAATATTTTTGTTCCTTCTTGATTCTTCCAAAGCAAGGACATCTTCACCCAAAAAGTCCCAGCATTTCTAAAAGAAAAGAGTCATAAATCCATCTGAGTCTAGAGCCTTTTTAGCTTCCATAGATAGGACCACTTTTTCTATTTCTTCCATAGAGAATTTAGCCATCAACATTTTATTGTGATCATCTAAAATCAAGGTTGGAATGCTTTCAATGACTACATTTTTTTTAGGAGGTTTTTGAACATTTCTTGGATCTAAAATATTTTTATAATATGAGACCACTTCCATACCAATTTCCTTTTATGTGCAAAGGAGCTCACCTATGGAGGAATGAATTGAGATAATCTTATTCGATTGGCATCTCAATTTAGCCGAGGCATGAAAAAATTTCATATTTTTATCCCCCTCTTTTAACCAAGCCTCCTTGGACTTATATCTCCAATAGCTTTCTTCACGAGCGAGAATTTATTCTAGCTCTGCTTTTAGTTTCTTTTTCTTATCATAGAGAGCATTGTCCATTCCCTTTTTAATGACCACTTCATATAAATCTAATAATTCTATTTCCACTCTCAATTTTTCAAAGACTATGTTTTTGAAGTGGGTCCTATTCCAATCCTTTATATTATTTTCAAGGAATTGTAGTTTTTTGCTCAATTGGAACATCCTTGTTCCTTCCACAAAAGGACAGTTCAACCACCATTCTTTTACTAGAAGAATAAAATTTGGATCTCTAAACCACATAGCTTCTAGTTTGAAAGGGCTCTTGACAACTCCCTTGTCATCAAAGAAGGAAAGGGAGATAGGGAAGAGATATGATCCAGGTAGAGTATGTATAATTAAAGTGAAATCCAGGACACAGTTAACCAATTATCTGACAACAAAAAGTGGTCAAGTTTTTCTGCAATATGAGAAAAATCTTTTCATTTATTTGTCCAAGTAAAAGTGCCATTTTTTATGGGCAATCATAAAGTTTATTGGAAAAAATTAAGTTATTGAAATCATCCATAGCTGCTATTGGAGGTGTTATGCCTCCATTTTTTTTGAGAGGTTTTTGATTGCATTGAAATCTCTAGCAAAGAGTTTGAAAATATTTTTCCCAGATGCAGTAGAGGAAGTAATTTGTTTCTAGATTTGTCTCTTCCATGAATGGTGCATGGGTCGTAAATGTTGGAAAGCCAAAAATAATTATTTTTTTTCAAATAAGTGATTGAAGTCCTTATCTAGCTGGCATTGGATTCAAATTGATCCCCTCTAGCACAATTTTTATTCCACAAAATTGCTAGACCTCTTGAGGCTCCTAGAGCCGAGGAGTCAATTATATCATAGTTGGTCCAAGAGCCAAACGAATTTGAAGCAGATTGGGGTGATATTTTTTTTTCTTGCAGAAGTATTATGTCAAAGAAGGTACCAAATAATTAACATTTGATGATGCATCACTTGTTAGGGGTGTTTAAACCCCTAACATTCCAAGATAGAATCCTCTTTGTGCTCAAGGAGAGATAATGTCTCTCCTCATTCTTGAGATTCTTTCTAAGGTTTTACACCCACAGTAGAATTGCACTAAGTGATTTGGGGGGAGGGGTCATTCCCGTCACCCTTCTTAGAAGCTAAGCAAAGATTCATCTCCAGGGTGGATTGTAATCTAGCCACAATTTCTAGGTTTGTTTTCTCCTTGATTGATTTACACCCACTCTTACTTTTGGGAGTAATAATAGCCTTTAATTCATATTTAGATTGGGATACTAGAGGAGAAGAAAGAGTTTCATAAGGAGAAACAATAGAGTTGGCAGGTGGAGAAGCAAAGTCATCTGAAAAGCTAATTTTTCTTTTGGATGAGGATTGAGAAATTGGGGGGAGGGGGTTTGAATTTAGAAACCGAATCTTGAAGAACTTCATCTGCTATTTCTTCAATGAGACCTTTTTCTGCCTTAGTCATTACTTCATTAACAAAATTCATTAGATCATCTTTGGAGGCATTAAGGAGTTCTTCAAATTGAGAGATATTTCTTTTAGGAGTGGTGGGGAGAGAGGGAGAACGGTGGGTGTCAGGTTAGGCTGTTTGATGAGATTTATCTACCTCAACCTTTTTCAAGCTCAATGACTGAGGGTCAGATTTTTTCTTTGGTGGGGGGGAAGAATGACTTGACTGGGTGCTACCTGGTGGATGATTTATATCCATGTTTTTGTTTGAAACGAAAGGTTCATGATTATTCAAAGAAGAAAGAGGAACATGGCCAAACTGATTGCTGCTAGAAGCCTGATTCATGCCCAGAGCCCCCGTAATGGTAGATAAATCCATTGGCTCGGCTCTTTAAAAAATGTCAGGATACACAATAATATTAGCCTCTTTCCAAATAGAGGTCTCCCATTTTACAGTTTGAGTCCATTCTCCTTTTATGGTGGAGAGCCACACCTTTTGGGGCGAGGAGGAAGAATCTTTAATCAGAGCCCAAACCCTAATGATGGGTTTTCCATTATTGATTAAAAATTCGCTTTTCAAAAAATTCCCAAAGTGATGATTTTTTTAACAAAGGATGAATCAAAAAATTCCACTAGTAAGAAAGGCATGGAAAAACAAACCAGACGGGGAGACATTTTTAGGGTTTCCAAAGACATATTGATCTTCCAGTCAAAAATACCCAAAAATGTGTTTCCACGCTAAAATGGATCTTTTAAAAATAGCTTATTCTTAATATTGCATTTTTAAATAAAATAAAGAATGAAGAATTTGATACCACTATTAGATCAAAGAACTCATACCAATTTTTCTTTATCCAAGAGAGAATCTCAGAGAGCGAACGGTCTTTGCCTCAAATTTGAACAAAAAGATCATTTTGCTCACAATCTACATATTGGGCTTCAAGATGTAGAGGAATCATTGGGGCTGGTCTCCATTGTGGATTGCCTCTCACTTCAACCCCATTTCCTGAAAAGGCTCTAGGATTTGTAGGCCTACCTCGAGATTTTTTCCAGGGATTCAAAGATTACTTCCAATATCCCCTAGGATTCCTCAAAGTTCTAGAGATAGATCTATTCAGATTCATTAGGCCACCAAAATGAGTAGATTACGCGTCCATATTTTCTATGTTTCTAGAATTTTGATTCTCAGATGGAGGCTAGTCATAGGAGGAAGAGGGGAAACTTGATTGAGCATTTGATTAATTTTGGCGTTGCATCTGTTGTTCTCCTTGTTTTTTAGGGTTGAAATCTCAATGCTTATTGTCATAAGAACACTGAAAGTTTTCCTCAAAATCTCGATCATAGGGGTGTCTGACCTTATGCTGATCACTAGATCGATGGTATCCTCCATTCAACTGGTCAACCACATTCAAGTGTCCACGATTAGGGTTACCAAATTGATGATCTTGGAAGTTTTGAGCCCTTTGTGGATTTGATAATTTGGGGGTTTCCAAAATTCCTTGGTCCCTCTAGGGTATGAAAGCATTGTATGGAGGGTAATGGTGTTTATTCGATGGGTGTATGAGCTTATTAGGAGGTAGTGGGGGCCAGAAGAAATCTGGATCATCTACCCAACTAACTCTTTCTTTCTACGTACACGAGGTATCCATCCACACTCAATTCTCTCATTAAAATTTATCTAACCTCAAGGAGGTTAGGGGAAAGTCCATTCCTATACCCTCATTATTAAATCAAGTTAATAAACAAAGCATAAACTCTTTAAACATTGTAAAACATTGAGTTTTAATGAACAACATGAGCAAAAGATTCTTGTTAAATCAAGTTAACATCTAACATATCTTGAGCCAAATATTTAGTAATTTATCACAATAAAAAATTTAATCATATCTCTTGGCACAATGTATTTTGGTTATTATCTTATTTAATATGTTATTTTTTGTCTCAATAATCCTTATCATGTGTATTAACATTTTTATTTTTCATTATCATCATTTTTCATATTTATCATTATCATTTTGCATGCATGAGAGCTTGTGCTTTATCTTAAGTATTGTCTCTTGTCTTGATCATTATCTTTATCTTTTATATATTTTATTTTCTTGTCACATTTTAAGGAAGCTTGAAGATTTCTACACCTTATTGTGTACAAAGGAGATTGATGAGTGGAGCATGAGTTTTTCTTATGTGTGTGTATTGAGTCAATCTAAGATCTTGTGAAAGATTAGGATTATCATGTGATGTAGGAGAAATGCTTATACCTTGTGGGTCTTGAGAGGTAATGGATGGATTTTTATTTTTTTTGATGGATTAGGATCATGCCATCCATGGAGGTGGTATAATAGGACCATGATATGAGGTGGATATGCTAGAATCATTAAATGGGTTGGATATGGTAAGATTATGAGATACTATAGGATCATGCAATAGAGTTGATGGACTAGGATTATGGGATGGAGTTGAGAGACTTGGATCATGAGATGGTATGAGGTATGAGATGAAATGATATCATTAGAAAGAAAGGGATCATGAGGTGGAATGAGATCATCAGAGGGAATAATTTGAACTTGACATAAAGGGGGATCTATGATGTCATGCTTTGAATCAATGAGATGAAGTGAGTGACATGGCTGACTTTGTATTAGTGCTATGAAGGTGGAAAAACATGAAATAGATGAGTCAGATGAAATAGATGAGGTGGATAAACATGAGATAGATGAGGTGGAATTGGGCGGAACTAGAAGATTAGGACTAGTATTTTGCGAAATGAGATTTTGCATAGGTTCTTGTATTCCTTTTGAGGGTGATTTTGGGTGCTCCTTAGAAGGTAACTTTTGGTTATCTTTTGATGGTGTTTTTTGGTAATATTTTGATGGCCCTCTTTGATTTGATAATGGGTTGACTAAAATGTGAAGTGCATGAGATATGGTTATAAATGAGTGTTGGAACATGAAAGACATTTTGGCTTCCCTCATTAATGGAGGGAAAAAATGAGACGGAGGATGACATGAGTTGGGTATAAGTTTCAATGGTGGCTTGGATGGTGTTTAGGATCTCTTGGAATCTAATGGGATGCATGATTATGGATTTTATGTGATTGTTAAAGTAGTTGGTAATAAGAAATTCAACAAGATCTTGAAGTATGAGATGAAAGATGAAAGATATGTTAGACTCATCTTGATCCATGGTTTTAGGTAGGTTTATAGTTTTTCTTGCTTGATCAAGATTTAGATTTTGAATACATATTCACACATGTATGATAAGATTTGATACAAGATGTAATGTAAATGATTATGGTAAGAAGACATTTCCAAACACAAGAACAACCTAATAATTATTCAAGCAGGTAGATTGACCAATGGGTTTAAACTATGATGCACAAGGATCTATACATCTTGAAAGTATGTGAGACCTAACTCGATGAATTTGAAAAGAGAATAATGTCAGAGAACCGAAAGGAGAGGGTAAACCACACTCCACCTTCACTTCCTAAAGGTATAAATTTCTTTGGGGCTTAGCTAATATTAACAAGATTCACTTCCAAGAGGTGTTTCTTTCGATTCACACCCCCCCTCGCCCCCCGCTATTCATATTTTGTTGGAATGTCAAAGTTGAGGTCACCCCTAAAGTGATCACTTCTTTAGACAAACCCCCATGAAGGTTACACAAAAGTGATGCAAATAATTTTTTGATCTCCAATATCATATGATAATATGAGGAGAGAGCATACACATGTATTTGATCACACGAGCAATGTTCATTAATCTTAAAAATTGAAATGTGTGATGTGAAAATAAGAGTGTTGAAGAATACTTTTTATTTCCAAGATCATATGAAAATACAAGGGAAGATCATACACACCTCCAAACACAATCAAGATCACCAAGCAATGCAAACACTTATTCTTTTTAAGCCCAAATTGAACTGTGAGTTTGAAGAAACAGTTATTCTTTTTAGATCCAAATTGAAATGTGATATTGTAAACAAGATTAAGACAAAGGTATGAGTTGAAAAGTGTGCACTTGGATTTTCTTTATCTCCAATTTTTTGTCCATGTAATCTAATTTGTTTTTTAAAGAGTTTATTTTTTTTCACATTAACAAAATCAACAACAAAGCAAAACCCTAACAAGATAATTGATCACTAATATTAGAGGGTTAGATTAAAACCAAAAAAGGAACTCAGTGTTTTTGGATTATAGTTGTGTCAAAAAAAAAATATATTTAAGTCGAGGGGAGATACCCTTATTGTGAGTTACCAAATATGAAATGGAAAATTTCAAACTAGGAATCCTTTACGCATTATGTAGGTAAGGCCATTAGAGATGAACCTCCGAAGAATAGGTCTGGCTCTAGGCTCTATTCTCTCATTACTACTTTCAATTATTATTGATATATTTGATTTGTTTAACATGTGATTTGAATTATGTTTAAATTATTAATGAGATAGTAGAACTAATTAAGTCTATCTTGTCGATCTAGATTTCATGTTTCCATTTGAAACCCTACCGTGATTGTCTAAGTAATTTAGCTATCTAACTAAATATTATAATCTATAATTGGTCAAATTTTATGCTTTTTAAGAAATGCTTGATTTGGAAACAATTTTTTTGTGAGTTAGTCATGTGTTGTGGTCGAAATTTAAAATTTGTTTTGTGTCTTTAGTTGTGTTTTTTTTATAGTCAATTTTGGGCATTATATTTGGTATTAGAGCCTAAGTTTCCACAATAAGAACTTTGAGAAATGTTTTAGTCTTAATTAGTTAGTGTTGTATGTTACACTAGTCACTACAAAAAGGTTAGGAAAGAAGTGGAGAGTCTTGAATGAATTATGAGGATAATATATTTTTTGTGCATTTAATTTAAGATCCTAAGGAGTATTAGTCTCATTAAATGAATGGTTTGTTATTGATTTAATTAGCTAAATTTATGATGATGTTTATTTTGTATGAGAGAATTAGCTATATCTTGTGAAGAAATTAATGAATTTTAATGTTTGTACAACTAGTTATGTTGGACATTCAACTCGAGAAATGAACTTATGGATAGTGTATATAGATTGTTTGATGCATATTCCTGTATGATAATTGTGTACTATTACAAACCTTAGGTGTTGCATATTTTGGTGACTTCTTTGTTGAGTATTGAATATATGTTTATTTTTTATGTGTTGAATTAAGATGTGGTGATTGCCATAGAAATTATGTGTTATGAAATATGGAAAGACTAGTAAATTTTGTGTGTGCCTAAAGTGTGTGATATAGAGTATCCAACTAGGGATAAGGGTGATGTGAACATCAAGTACGATCTACTTATGTACCATTTGTGACATTCATGTGTATTTAGATGTTAAAATACTAAAACTAGAGTGATTGTATGTTTATTGATAGAAAGTCCTGGTCATGTATTTAGATGTTAAAATATTAAAACTAGAGTATATTTTGGTGACCTCTTTGTTGAGTATTGAATATATGTTTATTTTTTATGTGTTGAATTAAGATGTTAATGCCATAGAAATTATGTGTTATGAAATATGGAAATACTAGTAAATTTTGTGTTTGCCTAAAGTGTGTGATATAGAGTATCCAACTAGGGATAAGGGTGATGTGAACATCAAGTACGATCTACCTATGTACCATTTGTGACATTCATGTGTATTTAGATGTTAAAATATTAAAACTAGAGTGGTTGTATGTTTATTGATAGAAAGTACTGGTCATGTGTTGTTTTATGTTGGTGTTTATCCCTTAGTGTTGAATCCTTCTTTTGGAAGAGAGTTCTCTAATGTAACTAGGGGTTGAGAGACACATATCCATCTATTGAAAAATTATGAGTTCAAAATATTGTCCCTAATCCGGATAAAAAACCAATGTCGAAACAATTTAAGAGTGACTAGATAAGAATACTAAGCATAAATATATAAATGATTATGTAGATTTGAGGTTTTAACATGATAATAACTTTAGTGTCATTAATTCCCCACTATTTTATTTGCACAATTGACCAAAATTTTTCCCCATTCTTTTCCTCGTCTAAAATTAAATTATATGTAAAATCAAGATACTATGCAATGTTTATGATTGGCTCATTTTGAGAGGAAAGCATTTTTATGTTCAAACTACAAGTTTTAAGAATATTTGTACTATAGGCTTGTCATATGAAATATACTCTGAATGAATGATTAATACATGACTAATTTTCAAACTTTGTCAAGTCTTGAATTTCATACATCTCATATTATTGACTTATAATTTGTTGTGAATGAGCATGCACTTGAACTTGTTTACAATCTTAGATAAGAAATGTTAGTAACTAGATAATAAGTATAAGAATAATGTGTAATTTATATGGGTATTTCATGATGATGATAAATTATTTGATTATTTAAACATATTAAAATATAAAATTCTAAACTCTCTTACACCAAAATTTAGTCATCTTTGACCAGATGTGAACTCTATAAATTTGTTGTCATGATCTAAGCTTTTTTATTCATGTGATAGTCTAAATAAAGTGACAAATTGTGAAGAAATTATATCTTTTATAATCCATGTAGCCACATGTAGACACTTAAATAGTCTTGATCAATATTACGCATCCGAATCTGATTACTAACATTATTCTTCCTAAATCACTTCTGCCCTAACCATTTAATTAAATAATATTTATTATTTAGTTAAATTAATTAGTTTATGCTATTAATCATATAATTAACTTTATTAGATTAATTCATTCTCTTCTTTCCTAATGTTCATCCCATTTAATTAAATAAATCAAGCTATTTAATTAAAACCCCTATGTCCTCTCATTTGATTAAATAAACTAATTAGTTAAACAAATGTCATAAATCCTCTAACTTACCTAGGTTAATTAATTTTGAATTAATTAACCTCAAGTTACCTCCTAATCTCCATTATCCATTTCTCTAGCTTTTAACTTCATCTTGATCAAATAAACCCCTGGTTTATTAACCAAGTTGCACATGAAATTCATTTCTTTTAATTACTAATTAGCTCATTTTCTCTCACAAAGGCATATTCTTTGAGAATATTCCCTCAACTACCCATTTATTAATTTTCCCTTCAAAGACTTTAAAAGCCTCTTACAAATGTCTTTAATGCCTCTTACAAGGGCATTCAATTCTTCTTACATGCCATCTTGTCTCTTACAAGAGCATTTACCTTTCTTACATCCTCACCAGCATTCCTTTACCTTTTCAACCATATCCCTTAAATTCTCTTACATCCCCTTACTCTCTCACCTACATGTCTTAACTAATCCCTTCTCCCAAAATATTATCACACATGTGTTAACACATATCCCCATAGCTTTCTAATAGCCCTGTGAAAAGTGTCACAAAGCTATTGATTTCCATTTTAATCCCACATTGTTCAAATTCACCCATTCTTCAACCCTTATTTTCTATAAATAGAGGCTTCCTCTATTGAATATGGATCCATCATATTAGGCATTATTACTCTACTCATTTTCTGGTGCAGGAGCACCTTTGATGCAATTTTGGGTTATATTATGAAACTTTGGTTTTTGCTTTATTTTGGACTGATTGATGTAAATAAGGTCATTTGATACCATCCTATGTGGTGTAGGACCATTTTTGGTTGTTAGGTCAAATTTAGGCAAATATGGTAAAAATTGTAAAAGTTGCTCAAAAAATTGTCAAGCAACTTGTCAAAAAGTGTCATTAAGGTGTTTTGTTAACAAACTAATCAAAAGGTGGTTGAAAATAGTTGGTTTTGGTTGGAAATATATAAAGACTCTCTCCAAAACTTGAAGTGGGGGTTGGAGACATTTTTTTTGAAGTTTTGATGAATGAAGCAATCATTTTCTTGGCATTTTCTAATGTTTAGTCATGTTTTGTCATTTGATACGGATTGTACGATCCATATTTTGATTTGAAATAAATTGGATTTTGTTTCCATGTGAATCTGATTTCATTTTCTTCAAATCTCATCAAATTTCATTAAGATTTGAATAGGTTATGATCATTTTAGTGAAGGCTACTTTGTTCTAACAATTTTTTCTAGAATTTGTAGTCTGAAAACATCTTTGTACGACCCTGTACAGACTGTTACAGGTCTGAAACTTGGATGAATTGAAATAGTTTTATGTTAAAAATTTTTTTATTTCTACCAGTAATTTTGGAAATGCATTTTGTGTTAGAATTGTAAAACAAGCACAAAACCACAAGCCACGGGATCAAAGAACAAACAAATACACCTTCCATGCAAAAGATCTGCAAACAAAGAATGATATATTATTCAACAAGAAAAAGATACAGAAGAGACTTTCAAGAAGATATGAAAGCTCTAGATAATATATGAGAGTTATTTACAATGAGCGTTGAGTGCTTATAAGAGAAAATCCCTAAATGAGAAAGGGATCAAATCATGACAAGTGTTAACATCACATGAGATGAGACATAATGATCTAATATTAGCTCAACTAATAAAGCATTAAAACACTCCTAAGTTTAGCTTGAGTGCATGAGGATAAATTAGACTAATAATCAATTAAAGAGTAATTAATTATTAGCTAATGCATGATAACTCTAACACCCCCCCTTAAGATGAACTTAGGGAGTAGCTGAAAACCCTAAAAAGAATGCATGATGGGCTTCAGCAAACAAGGCCAAATAGGTACGCATGTACAAACAAAAGATCTCTATAATGTGGAGAAATAGAGAAAACCTCATGGTAAAAAATCCACTCCAAGAAGAGATGAAATCCAAGTGAAGGACTGAAGAAGCCTCCAAACAAGACAATGTCCCAAAAAAAGAACATGTAGAACATCACAGTAGCAATGAGAAGGTATAGATTGTTGTCGAATTAAGATAGGTATGGTGCTGAAATGAAGAACCTCCTCTGAAACAAATGATGATCATGATCAAGATAACAAGAATCTACATGAGTTCCCTCAATGACACTACTTGAATCAGATAGAAAACAAAGGAAAAACATCTGGAAATCGAAGATACAAATATCAAGATCAAGGAGACTATACTGCATGAGTGCCCCCAATGACACTACTCGAATAAGATGGAAAACAAAGGAAAACATCTGGAACTTGAAGATACAGGTGGTACATGAATCTGCATGAGTGACCCCAATGACACTACTCAACATGCAAGATGCAAGTCGAAAATACATGTACCAAATAGTTTGAAGAACATAGATCATGAGAGAGACAATAAACTGCATGAGTGTCCTCAATGACACTATTCAAGTTAGATGGAAAACAAAGGCAAACATCTACAAATCGGAGATACAAATGTCACAAGTACCAAAGGTCTCTAATCAAATGAAAAATGAAAGGTTTCCTCTAGAAATAGGATTGTAAGAATGTCCATATGGTAAATGATCCATCTCACCTAAAATGCAAGTAACCAGCCACTAATGTACATTGCATTTGAAAGTACATAGGAACAAGAACTAGATATGTAGATCACTCCATCTGGAAAAATTGAGGCAACATTAGCACCAATAGTAGAAATCCCCCCATAATGCTAAAAAAGGGAGAGCCTTGATAGGAACATTGAAACTATGTGAAACCAATAATTGCATGAAGGAGAAACAACCTGCAAATAAAAGGGTATGCAAACTAATGCACACACACATGAGGTAAGAATCACTGTGATTCATTGCTATTGTGGAAGGGACACTCACTTGACAAAGGTGTGATGGAAAACTAAATGAAAAACATCAAAACCCCCATGGCACTTTATATCATAGTGTGAATACAATAAGCACAACATGATGTGCAAAATCCCCAAAAACAATAGGAACAAATACTGTATACATAGCTCACTCCAACACGAACCAAGGAAGCATTAACATCAATAGTAGAAACCCCTCATAATGTTGGAAAGGGAGAGCCATGATAGAAACATTGAAACCATGTGAAACCAAGAAGTACATGTAGGAGAAACAACCTACAAATAATGTTAGAATTGTGAAACAAGCACAAAACCACGAGCCACATGATCAAATAACAAACAAATACACCTTCTACACAAGAGATATGCAAATAAGAATTGCTATATTCTTCAATAAGAAAAAGCTATAGAAGAGACTTTCAAGAAGATATGAAAGCTCCAAATATTCTTTGAGAGTAATTACAATGAGCGTTGAGTGCTTATAAGAGCAAAGCCCTAAATGAGAAAGGGATCAGATCATGACAAGTGTCAAAATTACATGAGATGAGACATAATGATCTAATATTAGCTCGACTAATAAAGCATTAAAACACTCCTAAGTTTAGCTTAAGTGTGTGAGAATAAATTAGACTAATAATCAATTAAAGAGTAATTAATTATTAGCTAATGCATGATACTCTTAACATTTTGAAGGGTCAAACAAGCCTATTTCTCAAAACTACCTGTAGCAGACCTAGGGTTTCTAGGAAGCTTAAAAAAAATCATATCTTGTGATTTAATTGTTGGAAAATTTTAGAACTTTGTGAAAACCTTAATTTGGATGTGTTCTATGTGTCCACCAAAGGAAAAGTCATAATTCTATAATTTGAGTGGTTTATGAAGGTCCATATGTTTTCACTAACCCTAAGATTGTCAATTAGGGCTAATAGAAAAGGGGATAGTCAAAATTTGGGCCATTTCATACAAAATAACCATACCCCATTTCCAGATATGTGTTGTAAGGGCCAAAAGGGTATCCAAAATGATTTTTTTTTCCTGAAAGTCGGGTCTGCTCTGAAATTTATGTCTAAAAAGGCATTTTAGGAAGGCTACAAGGATTGAGAGCAATTTGTGAAGGAAAAAATAATAGGTAGAAGACAAAAGGTCTTGTGAGTGATTGTCTTATTGCATTTGGAATTTGTTCCTATGCTCTGCATCAAATTGGTATCATATCCCATAAGATCTAGGCAAGAGCAATTAATTATGTTGATTGGCGTTTGGTTAAGTATGTGTGTTGCAAATTGATAGGTTGATGAGAAGAGCTTGGATACCAAAAGACTGGGCAAGGAAGAAAAGAAAAGGAAGCTCAAGGTGAGGTATCATGAGAGAAAGACAAGAAGAGAGAGAGGATAGCAAGATGCAACAACAAACTCAGAAGGAGAGAATTAAGAAGAAAGATGGGAAAGAAGCATCATTATTAAATAAATTGTTCAAAGTGGAAAAGAAGCTATGAGAGGAAGAAATGAAGAAGATGATACAGGAGGAAGAAATGGCAGCCAAAAAAGAAAGCAAGATGGAAAAGGAAAGCTTATTTCAGACTACCTGCAAGTCTAAAGGTAAATGTTGTCAAGTTGTGATCTTAGATATCTACATGGATAATATTGTTTCTGAATATATGGTAGATAAATTGGGTTTGAAAATAATTCAACACCCCACACCCTATTCAGTGACTTGGCTTCAGACAAGTAACCAGGTAACCATAAGTGAGCAATGCAAAGTTGAGTTTCATGTAGGCAGTTATAAGGATGAAATAGTTTATGATATTATGCATTTGGATGTATGTCACATTGTGTTTGGAAGGTTATGGCATTATAGCAAGGTAGTGAAGTATAACAAGAAAAACAACTCATATGAGTTGGAAAAAGATAGGACGAAATATGCATTAACAACCTTGAAGGGTGAGTGCACAAGAATTGAAAGCTTGTTGTTAAGTGGGAAGAAATAAGTACAACATTATGAAGCAAAGACAAATGAGGTAATGGATGAGGTAACAAATTTTCTAAGCAGCATGTTGTTTGAAAAAGAAATGTAAGAATTTTCTTTTGAATTTGCTCAAACTGATGAAACTAATAGTGACGTTGATGTTGAAGTGAGTTATGTTCAAGGGAAGAAGAAGAGACAACAAAAGAGGCTGTAGAGGACTCAAGGATAGTCCAAAGAGAAAAGAGAGTCATGGAGGATAAGGAGATAGCATGGTTCTCAAGAGAAGAAATGAGAGTTGAGAATGTTGATGTCAAGGGGAATAAAATATTGGATAAGCAATTCAAAAATGAAAATGAGTGGTTGAATAAGGTTGAGATGAAGCCACTGATTTTGGAGAATAATGAAGAGAACATAATGTATGGAAAACAACATGAGGTGGATGACGAAGTGAATTTTGAAGAAGAAGAATGTTATTTATTTAATATGTTTGTTTCTTGTGTAGGTAAAGAAGACAAAGTGGATGAAAGAGAACATAAAACTCCAATTGCAGTCAAAGTTAAAGTTTGAATGAGGAGACAAACAAAAAACCATGGATATATAGCCCCTAGTTGGCCTTGGCTCAAGAAGCATGTTGTTGGACCAAAAAGCATAAGTGCACCAGTTGATACAACTGTAGTTGACATCCAACAAAAATAAAACAATGCAAACATGCAAAGGAACTGGAAGACAAGAAAGAAGATTCATATTTGAGATGGAACTCAAATCTTTTCTCTCTATAGAGTATTGTGCAGGAGCACCTTTGATGCAATTTTGGGTTATATTGTGAAACTATGGGTTTTTCTTTATTTTGGCTTAATTGATGTAAATAAGGTGATTTGAGACCATCCTATGTGGTTTAGGACCATTTTTGGTCATTAGGTGAAATTTAGGCAAATATGGTAAAAATTGTAAAAGTTGCTCAAAAAGTTGTCAAACAACTTGTCAAAAAATGTCATTAAGGTGTTTTGTTAATAAACTAATCAAAAGGTGGTTGAAAATAGTTGGTTTTGGTTGGAAATGTATACGAACACCCTCCAAAACTCAAATTTGGGGTTGGAGACATTGTTTTTTAAGTTTTGATGAATGAAGCAATCATTTTCTGGGCATTTTCTAACATTCAGTCATGTTCTGTCATTTGGTACAGATTATGCGGTCCATATTTTGATATGAAATCAATTGGATTTTTTTTCCATGTGAATCTCATTTAATTTTCTTCAAGTCTCGTCAAATTTCATTAATATTTGAATAAGTTATGATCATTTTGGTGAAGGCTTCTCTGTTCTAACAATGTTTTCCAAAATTTGCAGTCTAAAAACATGCTTGTACAGCCCTATACGAACTGGTACAGGTCTGAAACTTGGATGAATGGAAATATCTTGATGTTACAACAAAACTTTATTTTTACTAGTAATTTTGGAAATGCATTTTGAAGGGTCAAACAAGCCTATTTCTCAAAACTACCTGTAGCAGACCTAAGTTTCTAGGAAGCTTAAAAAAATTCATATCTTGTGATTTAACCGTTGGAAAATTCTAGAAATTTGTGAAAACCTTCATTTGGATGTGTTCTATGTGTCCACCAAAGGAAAATCATAATTCTATCATTTGAGTGGTTTATGAAGGTTCATATGTTCTCACTAGCCCTAGGATTGTCAATTTGGCCTAATAGAAAAGGGGACAGTCAAAATTTGGGTCATTCCGTACAAATGAACCATACTCCATTTCTATACATGTGTTGTAAGGTCCAAAAGGGTATCCAATGTTGGAGTACAGTTAACACTGAGAGGGGTGGGGGTGAATCAGTGTTAACAATCAAAATAACTCTTTTTATTTCTTTTAACAATTTTCAAATCATGAATGAACTTATGCAATAAGAAACAAATGAACATATAATGAACAAACACATATAATAGATTGACACAAAGATTTTATTGATTGGAAACCCTCCTAGGGAATAAAACCACTCAAACTTGGCCTCTACCGGCCTTATCTTGAAAATTATCTTGCACAAAGCGCCATCACATTTGTCTCACTACAATCTAAGTATATCTCACCAATAGTCTTTTGAAATGTTAAAGGAAAGAAAAGTAAATACGCAGCTGATATTTGTTTCATTAATTATAATCTATTCCAGTAATGAATTTCAAAACTGAGTCAGTTAAAAATTCCAAATCTCAAAACAATATATATATATATATATATATATATATATTGCCTTTTTGAAAGATATATTCTATTCTTTCCAAAACCTCTCATCAACATGAAAATGAGCACAATGAAGAATTTTATATGTTCTCTGTTTCAAAACAGAATTAGGTAAAAACCTTTTTTTTAAAAAAAAAACTGTATCAATAACTTCCATGAGAAACCGAATTTGAAACTGCCCTTTCTAGATGTAAGATCACATCTTCTTACACAAAACTCAATCATAATCCATCGAAACCCATCTTTCCAAGAAAGCATTAAAGGACAATCAATACAAAACTGCCATATAATCTGCAAAAATGACACCCTTAATAATGATGTATAACCACAACCAAACACACAACAAACCCACAAAACATTTGAATAAACCTTTAATCTTCAATAGCAAGCCCGACCAGGGTTCTTTAGAAAAAAAACACTAGTATTTACAAACCTGACTTAAGGGTAAACATAGACTTGTTTACAAATATACTTCTAAAACTGTCAGGAAACTCGTGGAGTTAGAGAAAAACATTATCAACCTAAAACCCGACACTAAAATTTTGTACTGCTCAAATAAACATTCACATCTTTTGACAACCGTTCAGTCTCATAAACCACAAAATGCCCAAGTAAACACAACGAACCCCAATTAGAAATAATCTATATTATGAACACCAAAAACCAAATTTAATCCACATTGTTTCACATCGCACAAAGAAACAAAAATGAGAAAGATTACACCTGAGGTCGGAAGAATACACCCAAAAGATTCTTCACTGTTTTATTTTTTACTGCAACTTCTTGTCCATGCAGCCAATACCTGAAATAGACTCTGCTTACTGCCATCACCATGATTAGGGTAACAAACCCTAAGAAATAAAATGAAACAAACACCAATTCCCATCAAATCTTCATAGAAGCTTTCAAATTTGACATAATGATTTTTCATGTCCGGGAATTATGATGGGAAAGAATTCCCATTCAACCAAAATAATTACCACTGACAATGCAATGATTTTTATTTTTGACTTTAACAAACATTATCATTGCAACCTTTTGCCACTTCATTTTGTTTTTGAGAAAACACAACTTGCCACCTATCAAAGATTTCTTCACAATGATTCCAAGCCTTATTTGAAGATGCAATATGTTTCCTTTGACATGCATATACAACAAGCTGCACTTTGTTCCATATTAATACAAATGTCATGTAATCCAAGATGTATATGCAACTTTCCCAATCCGATGTATTGATTCAGAGAAAAGACCATACGATGAAGTATGCGTGAATGTGATCACATTATAATCAAACCGAAATAGAAGAATTCTCATATCCACATACATCATGGCATCTCAGGACTTTTGACACTAATGCCAAAAATGCCTTAGGGGTTAACAAACTCCCCCTTTAGCATTGGTGTCAAATCCAAAAAAAACTAAAACAATATACCTATTTGCACAATTCACTATTGATATCACACACTCCTATTTTGTCACATCAAAAAGATGTCAGATACCAAAGAAATGATATATACTTAAGTCTCTGAAAAATGGAAAGCTGTAAATGACAACTGAACCATCAAATGTCAAGAACCAATATCTAATCACTGAACAAGCAATCAACTAAAAAAAAATGCATATGTACCACTGGACAATACTGCTCACTGCTGATCAAGGAAAATAACATATCCATAAGAATGAATCACTACAAGAATGTACTGCATATTTCTCCCCCTTTTGACAACAATGCCAAAGGAGAGATCTGACTGAGATACTGCAAGGAATTGAAAGCTGAAATTTTGTAAGAGAAATTGAAAGCAAATATATGGTGCATAAAAATACTAGGTATAATAATGCATCATAGATTTACTTTATGAAATCAGCAATTCTAAAAATTCCTTAGGGAGCAGTAATATGCATGAGATGCTCCCCCTAACTCCATGAACTGGAGTAGATCACTGAAGAGAACTGGGATAATATACTCAAAATGTCATTACTACAAAAGCTTGCACCATAATCTCACAAACAAAACAAATTACACTATATTAATCAAATCCATAAAAACAATCTTTGTAACAATCACAAGATACTGTATAAAATCCATGTGAGTGCTATGACTGATACACAATACTATCAATATGCACTGACTGTTACTACCCAATTAAATGTCAGACCAACAGTCATTCTAATAAAATCAATAAACCTACATCATATAAATACTACACTGGCAAGATATCACCTATACTCACCTATACGATGAGAGAGTAAAGCAAGAATATCATTGATTCAAGTGTACTATACAAAGATAGATCAGAATACCCAAATATCCATCAAATATGTGGCTTATCTAAACATTATAAGCACTGTCACATTCAAAAGTAGCATTGTCAATTTGGTACAAGTAAAACCAAAAGATCATTGAGAAACCCTATCATCCATTCTTGAAACTAAAATGTCCACTAGGATTACCATGCAATCCTTTCCACCTGAAGCCACTTGTTACCATGTCAAACTGCCATATAAAACCTCAACCAAAATATCACTGTACATGAATGTAGATATACAGTGTTAATATTTCCAATCAAATCATATAGCATTTGTTCTTGTGCACTGTCTCATTTTCAACAAGACTCATTCCAAACTTTCAAAGCACTGTCAAACTATTAGCATACCCATGGTCATTTACTATCAACAAGCACTAAACTATTGCCATACTTATCTATCATAGGACCACATTTCCAACTTCTGTCAAAACAATGACTACTGCAATTACCACTGAACACAAAAATTGCATTACCACTGTATTTGTTTGAGAAATCACTGTCATCAACCATTTTCACTGTCACTATAGATCACTTCCACTAATTTTTAGTAACAAACCTATATTAAGGGAGGAATGCTCAATAGATCAAAAGAAAATCAGTAACACTGAGATCATTGTCCTGTCAATGTAGACATTTACTGTTGATGTTCAAGCAACTTTCTCACTAAGATTCCTCTTCAAAAATTAAGAATGCATTTCTTTATAAAGGTTCAAAATGGCACTTAACAAAAGCATAAACTATTGATCATCAAGCAAAGAACTCATGCTCCAGCTATTCTATCAATAATGAGCACTGTTATAGATGAGAAAACTTTAAATCACTATGGAAGAGCACAAGAATGAGAAATCTTCAAAGCACTAACTGTCATTGCATTGTGCATAATCTACTCATAACTTCCTTTACTTCTCTAGGAGCTAAAGGGTAAAACACTAACCTGCTCCCCCTTACCCCATGCTGGTCTTTTAGGCACTTTGTGATGTCTCTTGTGTGGTATGCACAAGATTAGTTTTTCCTTCTTCTTGACTTTGTTTTCTCTTCCATATTTTCATAGGCTCCTTTCGCTTATTTAACATATTTTCCTTCTTAATGTGGTCAGGAGGCTTCACATGATTTCTTCTACAATAATGTGTTGTATGTCCAAATTTTTCACACCTAAAGCATATGATATTGCCAAACATACCAAAGGGATGATAGTTTCTATTTATTGACATTTTAGGAGTACTTCTATGATCATATCTTCCATACACCCAACAATTTCTTGCTAGATGACCAACTTTATTGTAGTTATAACAAAAATTGTTATAGTCCTGGTTTTTCAAACTATAAGAACTCTTATCCTTATTCCATTTAGAACCATTTCTTGAGTGAGTTCTACAATTTTTAGCTCTATGACCATAAATATGACAAGAATAGCAATAGCCATGAAATTGAGAGTAATTGTACCTCATTGAATGATTCTATCTAATAGGTGGAGGCTGTGAGATTTTGTTTGTTCTTCTTCTTCCAACATCAACAATTTTCTCTTCTTATTTCTTATTGTCATCTCTTTTTGAAGCTGTAGAAGTATAACTTAAGTCTATTTTCTTCCTTGGAGTATTTCTGACCTTAAAACTCTGTCCTTTCTCATTTGCAGATGCAAAAACTATTTTAGTTTTTGACTCTTTTCCACTTGAAGAGATTTATCCTATTTCATATCCTAGACCAGTAGGACCTTTGGTATGTTTTTTCTTACATAACATATCATCCAATGTATTAATAATTTTCTCAAACTTCTTATACTTTTCTAATTGAATCTTATGATCCTCAAGATCTTTCTTTAAAGTAACAACTTCTCCTTCAAGCTTATGACACTCAAGAGTTTTGGCATCTGTGTCAGATTTTGTGACTTCCATTTTCCTCTTCATCTCCTCAATCTTTGTTTTTAGATATAAGATTATGTTATCTGAATCATTAGAAAAAATTAATAGAGAATTATTTTCTACACTCTTTTTCAAAGAATCAAGTTCATCCTCAAAATCTTTACACATTTCTTTTTTAGCTTTCAACATGACTTCTTTTCTTCTTCAATTCTTTTTCTTTCTTCCATTTGAACCTTGAGTTTCTTGTTTTCTCTTTCAATTTTTCTAATCATGTCTAGAGTAGAGGCAAGCTCTCCTTCAAAATCAACTACTCCTTCAGGGTTACTACCACACACTTCTATATATGATTCATTCATATTTGTGCCATGAATTCATCAACATCTATATTAGGCACCTTGTCTCCTATAAAATTGTTCTTATTAGAATTTAAAGAATCAATTAACAAGAAATTTTCTTGAGACAAGGATTCACTAGACATGACAGGAGTTGTTTGATTATCTTTTTTCTTGAAACTAGTGTTTTTCTTTTCAACCCTATTTCTTTTGCACTTAGCCATGACAAGTAC